>CATIWO010047374.1:0-13400 GCA_949673435.1 Macaranga tanarius | reverse complement strand
TCCAAAACACTAAAGATTACTTAAATCGGAGTTGTATAGCTCTATTTATGGTCAAATTACAGAAGGTAAAAATTCAGCCAAAATAGAGCACGAGATTCAACTATCCAAACTCAATCAAAACTCAATGAAAACGCAAATCACCTACCAAAAGGTATTCTAGCACTAAGGAGGTTGTTAAACACATCTTCAATTCTTCTTTTTCCAGCCAAAGCAACTCTCTCTCTCTCTCTCTCTCTCTCTCTTTCTCTTTCAAACCCTTGATATTTTGAAGACAATGAAATGGTGCAACTTCCTCTAACCTTCACTTATTCTTATACATACATGCACACCCACATACATGCATATTGCATGCTCACGTAGGGAGGATCAAAATAAAACCAAAATTATGATATTTACTTGCCAATTATCCACTTTAGTCCTTAATGAAATACTCTTCTTCCTAATTAGTCCTTGAACTTATTTTTATTTGAATCAAGTCCCTCTCTACAATTCTATCACCCTCTTAACTTAATTAAAAATAACTATCTAATAATCATAAAGGGTATTTCACATGAGACACACACGTGTGTTAGAGGGGCGGGTGTTACATTTAGTCTTAGAGACTAGGGTATTATATTTGACCCACATCAAATTTTGGCACCGCCGGGGAATTTATTTTAGAATTTTTATTAACTTAGGGTAGAAAAAGGTTGTTTTAGGCTTCAATTTTATTTTCATTTTTATAATTTTTTATTTTATTGTTTGATTTTGATTCTACTCACAATGAGGCTTAGTAGAAGTGCTAGTGATATTTTACATTTTGATCCTAAAATTGAACTAACTTTACGTACTTTGCATAGGGAACAAAGGTAAAGAAGAGTAAATCAAGAAAATTTGGACACAATGACTGAACCAGAAAGACGTACATTGGGCGATTTTGCTATGCCCGACATAATGGAAAATTTTTGAGGAATTGTGGCTCCATCCATTTCCAATAATAACTTCAAAAACAAACCAAGTATTATACAAATGGTGCAAAATAATCGATTTGGAGGTCTACAAGGAGAGGATCCATATGCTCACATATTGATTTTTCTCAATGTGTGTGCTACCTTCATGATTAATGGAGTGACGGATGATGTAATAAGGCTTAGGCTTTTCCTATTTTCAGTCAAGAAAAAGGCACAACTTTGGCTTGCTAGTTTGCCTAGTGAATCAATCACAACTTAGGACCAATTGAAGCAAGCATTTATCCACAAATACTTTCCACCACATAAGACCGCCAAGTTTCGCAGTGAGATTACTACTTTCAAAAAAATATAAGTGAGACAATTTATGTGTCTTGGGAGAGATTTAAAGAGCTTCAAAGGCAATGCCCACACCATAGCTTGCCCGATTGGATGATCCCTCAAATTTTCTACAATAAGTTGATGGATGAGAATAGAAATATTATCAATGTAGCCTCTAGTGGGAAATGGATAGATAAAACAGCTAAAGAGGCTATTATTTTACTTGAATAACTTGCATCTCAAGGATACATGGGTGATAAGCCAACAATGGAAAAAGCAAGAGGAGTTTTGGAGCTTGATACCATCAACTTATTGAGTGCTAAAGTAGATGCTCTCACCAAGTTGGTAAGTAAATCTCAAATTAATTCTATAGAAAGTGCTAATATTGCTTGTGAGCTTTATGAAGGATCTCATTCATATTCTCAATGCAATATGAGTTCTAATGCTAATGAGGATATGAGTTATGTGCAAAGAGCTTTTAACTAAAGAGGGGGGCTGAATTCAAATACATATAACCCTTAATGGAGAAACCATCCTATATTTTTATGGTCAAATCCATCCTCTCAACTAAACCCTCCATTTAACTAAAATTATTCCAAAACACAAAACCTACCCAGTTTTTCTATGAAACTAAATCATCCGTCTTTTAATCCACCTCCACCACTAAAGTCTAACTTAGAAAGTCTTATGGAGTAATTCATAAACCAACAATCAACTACCAATAAAGAACATGAGGACTAATTCAAGTAACTCAATATAAAAATTAATCAACTTATTTTCCATAATCGAATCCTTGAAAACTAAATTGTTCAACAAGCCTCTTCAACTCCTTAACCTTTAGGAAGACTACCTAGTCAATTTGAATTTTAACCTAAGGAATCTTGTCAAGCCATAAACTGGAGGAGTGATAAGGAAGTTGGGAGTGCTTCATCAAGTAAGAAGAAGGTTGTGAATGAGGATGATGATAAGGGTATGGCGGATACAAAAGTAGATGATGGTGTGAAGGATAATAAGAATGACAAGTTTGGTGTGGAAGAGAAGAATAGTCAAGAAGAACCAAGTAAGAAAGATGAGCCAATAATTGACCTTAGAACTTTGCCTTTCCCACAAAGGTTCATAAGGCGCAATCTTGACAAGCAATTTGGTAAATTTTTTGATCATTTGAAGGATATAACTATTACCATACCTTTTATAGATACCATTAGAGATATGCCCTCAAGGGGTAAATTTTTAAAGGATATTATGAATCATAAGGGTAAGGTTGAAGAGTATGGGCTTGTTTTACTTATTGAAGAATCTAAGGCAATGTTTATAAAGACTCCACCAAAACTCAAAGATCGAGGTTGCTTTACTATTTGATGAGTGTGAAAAACACTTTTTTAAGCACTCTATTTTATTACATCTTAGGCTTAGTAATTGCATTATTAGTTAGTTTTTTTTAGTTAATTTAGTTAGTTTTCTTATTTTGTCTTAATTAATAATATTTATTTATTTTTAGATAATTTTCCTTTGTATTTTGTAGGATGCATTTTGGATGAAGATAGGATCAATCTTTGAAGTTGGATAGGTCAAAGACTCAAGATAAAGCCTTATCTATGTTGGGGATGAGCTTGGCCGTGCCTGAAAGCAATATGTGCTCAATATACAGGTGGCACGACCAAGCCAAAATTGGGCTTGGCCGTGCACTGCACAAACATCAGCAAAGGAAGAGTTTTGGTTACTTTCGTGTGTACCCGTGCTTGACTGATGTGGCAGCCCACGAGATGATATTTTTCAGCTGAAGATGAGATAGATAGGTACTTATCTTTTATCTTTTAATTAGATAGAGTTTGAGAGGGGTTAGATTACCTTTCCCATTAGGTCTTTAGGCCTATAAATAGGACTATTTCATATTCAATTAAAAGGTGGTTCTGAGTTCTTAGTTGTTCTTGTTTTTGGATTCTACTCTAGTTTATTTTCATTTGTTTAGTTGATAGTAGAGGTAGTACTTGGCTTGAAGTTAGAAGAGCAAAGCTTCTTGACATTATTGGAAAGGGGTTTTTCTTGTATCACTCTCTTTTATTTATTATAATGTTCAGAATTGTTTTCATTTCTTATTTATTTTCTTTTCTCTCTAATATGAGTAGCTAGATCTTTTCTAGGGTTCTTGTTCTGAATTGACCATGTGCTTAATGTGATTATGTTAGGTTGCTAGATTTAATTCATTTGTTGTTGTTCAACTCAATGTCATTTTAGGACTGATCAACCTAGAATTGAATTAACACTATGGGCTTAATCGAGAGATAAGTTCTACAGGATATGGCAATAACCTATTAGTTGCTTATTTAGTCGAGAGACACTTAAGTAGATTAATATTGATTAAAGGTTGTGCATTAAAATTAGTTTTAAAAGACATTAGGTTGGTGAGAGCCGTTAAACTTAGTGTTGATTATTTCTGATTTAATTATAGGTTTATCTGAGAGGAAGATCTATAATTGTTAATATCCCTTCAAAATGAATTAGAACTAGTATAAACCTAGATCGTAATCAATCTATTGAAATGGTCAATTGAGAATAAGGAACCCTAGCCTTTAAAATCTGAATTGAATTTGTTTTTTTATTTAGTTTTATTTTCCTGAATTTACAAACTCTATTTCGTTGTCTAAACAATCAAACATTGTGAGTATTACAGTAGTCATCACCAAATCTCTGTGGGACGATATCTTTATTTACTACTTGATACGATTCTGTACGCTTGCGGATTAGTACACATCAGGGATAGATTTTATAGGACCCTTTCCATCTTCTTTTGGGAACCAATACATTCTTGTGGGAGTGGATTATGTGTCTAAATGGGCAGAAGCTGTGGCAACACCCAAAAATGATGCAAAGGTAGTGCTTAAGTTCCTAAAGAAGATATTCACGAGATTTGGAGTACCACGTGCTATTATAAGTGATGGGGGTGGCATTTTTGCAATCGTCAATTTGAGGCTTTGTTGAAGAAATATGGTGTGCATCATAAAATTGCCACACCTTATCATCCTCAAATAAGTGGACAAGTGGAGGTAACGAATCGTGAGCTTAAGAAGATTCTAGAGAAGACAGTTAGTAGTTCAAGGAAGGATTGGACTATAAAGTTGGATGACACATTATGGGCACAGCATTCAAAACACCAATTGGTATGTCACCATATAGGTTGGTATTTGGAAAGGCGTGTCATCTACCTGTTGAGTTAGAACATCGAGCATATTGGGCTATTAAGACACTGAATTTTGATTTGAAGTCTGTGGGAGAGAGGAGGCTGTTACAACTCAATGAGTTAGATGAAATTTGCCTCCAAGCATATGAGAATGCCAAACTCTTTAAGAAAAAAGACAAAGAAGTGGCATGATGCTCATATCATGAAGAAGGACTTTAAGGCTGGTGATTTAGTATTGTTGTTTAACTCACATCTTCGCTTCGTTCGAGGTAAATTGAAGTCTAGGTGGAGTGGACCATTCAAAGTGGTGCAAACATTCCCTAATAGTGACATTGAGCTTGAAAATGATAAAGGCAAGCATTTCAAAGTTAATGGGCAATGATGTAAACTATATTATGGAGGTTTGTGGGCAAGGGAGAAGGAAAATATTTCCTTTGATGCCAATTCTAATCCCAAGTAGCTTTGATGTGTTAGGGTAAAGCTAAGTAGCTTAAATTAGCGCTTATTGGGAGGCAACCCAATTTTTATTAAATTTTTATGCAATTTTCATTTGTTTAGTTAGATTTTCTATGGTAGATGCTTTGATTTTGGTATTTTGTTTTTATTTTAGGTTCACTAATGAAAAGAATGAAAGAGGGTCAAGAAATTCAAGAAAAATGAGCACAAAGTGGCAACACGGGTAGAGACACGCCCGTGCCCAAGACCGTGTCGATTACATATGTTTTTAACAGAGATATACACGGGCCACAACACGCCTAGATGCCAGACCGTGTTTAATCATTCTAAAACTGACAGAGAGAAACACGGGCATACACATGCCCCGTGTTGGTCCCCATGTTGAAATGAAATAAAACTGGCAGAAGGATACATGGGCATGGACATGCCTGTGTCTCGAGCCGTGTATTTGGCAGAATTCCCCAATTTAAGCGAAACACGCCTATGTTCAATCTACACGCCCGTGTCTCGCCTGATTTTAAAAGTGAACAATTAGGTATTTCAAACATTACTCTTCATGCTCGTTTAATTTCTTATCTTTTTCTTTCCTCTCCACCACCGAAATTGACATTCCGACCAATAATCCGGCCGCACCCAATTGGTTTCTTCTCTTTTTCTTCACTCTACCACCGATTAACTATTAGTCATGTCATCTCCTCCGGCCAAACGCATAAAGACTCACGCACAACGTGATTGACCATCTTCTTCAAGGCACCGACCAGCACCACCGTTGATGGTCCCAAGAGTAGACCCACTACCTCATACCGCCTCTTCCTTGACCGGCACTGCCGACCTTCATCCTCTCCTCCAATTCACCAACAAACGTACATAAGTCAAGGTTAGTACACTTCAATCGCTTCCTATAGAGCCTAACCGTTATCTAAACCGAAGTGATTTAGAATAAATAGGCCTATGGACGGAGATACATGAGAGATTGAATACCGAAGGTTGGAAGAATTTAGTGGACATTAGAGAACCCTATTATTCAGAGCTTTTCATTGAATTTCTTGCCTCTTTTTCCTTAGACAAAAAAGGCATTGATTATGCTAGACTAGGGGTTATTAATTTTCAGTTGGGAGGAAAGTAATTTACTATGTCTATCTTTGAGTTTGGGGTAGCATTAGGATTGTATAGTCTGACATATGTTGAGTCAGAGCAGTATATTGATTCGTTATCACATGGGATTAGTACACGTGCACGTGCATTTTAGAGATCATATACTAGGTTTGGCTCTAGGGATCATTATCAGCCGACCAAGAGTAAGAGTACATATATCACGTCACTAATGCTGCAAGTTTTACATAGGTTTATCACGCACACTATTTGTGGTCGTCGTAAGAGCACAAGGGTAGTGACAATTAGGGACATATTCTATTTGTCATGCTTATGGTTGGTGCAGGATTGCAACCTCGGATATGGATTTGTGACTTATTATGACACTATGTCAAATAAGTCGAGAGGTGCATGCGGAGGGAGTTATGTTACGAGGTTAGCAAAGAACCTTAGGGTATTTGAGGCTTTGACAGGACTGACTCGGAGTGGATACATGATCACTCTAGCCATGGACACATTTCGATCGATGCACCTCGTCGAGAAGCGAGCTGATACTTTTGTGCTGTTAGATGGTGCTCCACCTGGTGAGGGGGTCCTAGAGGTAGCTGAGGGTGCTGGTGACCCTGTTCTTGATGTTCTCATCCGTCGGCTATGCCTGGACATCATGCTGACACTTTAGCGAGGATCGAGGCAGCACAGCAGCATCAGGAGGCGACGCAGAGATGACATGAGATTATGTTCCACCATATCCATTCTCAGCTTAACTGGCAGCAGCAGTGTATGATGATACTGATGATTGAGAGGGGTATGGACCCTCCACAGATGTCCCCTACTCCAGCTCCATTCTTTTCTACCACTTCCGAGTCTATGGAGCCCCAGACTTCCTTTGCTCCCCAGCCTGATGATGCCGAGATGGACAAGGCTGACCTAGATGCTACTACTGTTGTAGAGGAGGATGAGGATGCGGATGATAATGATGAGGAGGGAGATAATTCTGACAATGCGGACAACCTTGATGACTGACTCTTTTATTTATTTATTTTTATTTTATTTTTTTATTATTATTTTCTTTTGGCTTATGTACAGTCTGATATTATATTATATTATGTGTTCCTTTTATATTTTTTGTTGTTTTTATTTTTGTTACAATTTTGTTTAGTTCGATTATTTCTTTCTCCACATTCGATGATTCCATCATATAATTCACAATCAGGGGAGTACTAGTTCTTTTTCTCCTTTGTTTTTTATGTCTTATACACATTGGGGACAATGTGTTACTTAAGTGTGGGGGGGGAGTAATTTGAAAATTTTTAAATTTTTCTTTTGTGTTTAGTTATATTTAGGATTTCACGTTTAAGTATTTGATTATACTTATCACTTTGATGAACTTCATTCAAATGATTTAGTTTTCTTGTATAATTGATATATTCTCTGATTAATGTGTAGCTTATGATTTTTAAACTTAGGTGATAATTTCAGGGTTAAGGGATTTTTGATGTTTAATGAACTTAATGTTAAATCCTCTTGATTATGGTCGAGACTCATAGATTACTGTTTAATTTATAAATCATATCTTATGTAATTAAGGCAAGATGGAGCGTTACACGCACTTGCTTAATTTATTTGAAAATTTTTTGAAAGGATTTGCATGTAAGTTGTTGTGAGAAGGAGCATAAAATGCACTCACTAGATTAATGCATTTGATTTACAAGAAAAAATGTATGAGATGGAGCGTAAAACGCACTCAAGGCAAAATAATAAAGAGTAATAATAAGATAAGATTAATGGTTAGCTTATTTAGATGTTGGTTTATGAAATTTTTGGTTGTAATTAAGGGGATAGCTTTTCACATGGTAATTTGTTAAATCCTTTAATTTTTTAGTTAACATTTAGGCTTTTGAGTTATAAGGTATATATTAAATGGAGAATGTGTTAAATATGCAAATGAAAGTAGTTTTTGAGTTTTGTTCATGATAGTGATAAAATGTTGAGTGAATTTTTGCTTGAGGACAAGCAAATGCTTAAGTGTGGGGGAATTTCATTAGTGTATATTTTGTTATATTTTAGATAGTAAATTTATGTTATTTTGTGTTAATTTATGATAAGATAGGGTATTTATGTTTATTTTATGTTTATAGGTCATTAATCAAGGTTGGATGTTAGTTGAAGATTGGGAGCAATTGAAGTTGATTTTTGAATCTATTGTGAATATAGGCAACAACACGGCTGTATGTCTGCCCATGTAGTTTGCTGGAGGATTTGAATACTCTAAACATGGGTCGAGACACACCCGTGTGTCAGGTCGTATGATGCGCTGCCAATTTTACATACTTGAGACACGGCTCGGGACATGGCCGTGTAAGTGTCCGGATTATGTAAGGAAGGAAGACATGGGCGTGTAAGAAATCAATATGGTCGTGTGTGCGGAAGAGAAAGGTTTAGATTGACTTTTTTAAACCCTAATCTAAGGGAAATTGAAGGGGAACTATAAAAGGAATAAGAGAGCACGTAGAAAAAGATCTTTTGACAGAAAAAGGAGACCTTTACGGCATTATTGAGGATCAAGATTAGAGATTGAAGATTCGAGATGTCAAGAGATTGAATTTCTTATTCTTCTTCTTAATTCTTGTAATTAGTGATGGAATTCTTTTACTTGTCTTTAGAGTTTAGTTTTATTATGTTAGGCTAGGTTTTTATTCATTAAGGGATTAAGGATCTGAACATGAATTAGTCAAGTGTTCCTTTCCAATAAATCTTTTATTCATGCAAAATTATGTTTATTGAGATTAATGCTTATTTATATTTGGTCAGCATTGACATGATTATAATTGGGATTGTGCATTGAGAGATGATAATTTTAGTGGAGTTATAAACATAAATGAAATTGGTTTAATGTTAGAGATAGATTGAATTGATTTAATTCCTTAAGAGTTGAGATTAAACTTTGTAATTTGATTAGTTAGGGTTTGTAATTGCAATGAGAGTTGAGTTTCATGATCTTGATTAAAGATTATAGAAGAGATTAATTAGCCTTGAGAAAGGTAATTATGACATTAGATAACTTAGGATTTGCATGAATAATTAAATTTAGGGAAAGGAATTGGCTAGTGAGTGTGAGGTGAATTAATGTCCTAATGGTTATTTTAGATTTGGTTAATTGATTTCATAATTAGAATTTATATTTTCTTTTAAGTTTTAGTTAATTATAGTTAAATTGATCATTATGATTGGGAGCTTTAAACAATTAGAAGTAGATTAATAGGTGGATAGATTGAAATTTCTATGGGAACTATATCTTAATTATTACTTGTCGATTCTGTATACTTGTAGAGTTTTTACCAAACATTCACCTAATACATGCATAGGCACTTGCCTATGGACAATTTCAAACTCTTCTAGGCCAATAGGAGGTGCTTGGTGCTCTTTCATCCAGGGATATACAATGCACATTGCTATATGTTATCTCTAACTTATGTATGATATGATATGAATGCAACATATATTTCCATGTCCCGAGGGAATCTAATCCCTTCTCTAATACCACTAATTGTGAAACCCGCAACATGTGGCCTCAAACCCATCGCAACATATGTTCTAATTAGAAAGAAAACAAAATTCTTTCTAGAACATAACTACATGCCATGCACCTTCATACTCATCACACATACCATATAAGTATGCGATCCACAACAACATCAAATCCAACCACAAAACACATACTTATATGAATATAGCTTAAAACCAGTGGAGTATAACCTTTATATCAATATATAAAAACCAAGTTGTATACTTTATTTCCAAACCATTAAAAACTATTTATTTATGAGTCTAGTTTCATTTCCAATTTGAATCACACAATTCGGAAATGTATATAATTAGTTATGAGGTTTTGAACACTTAAAGGTCATGCACGGTAAATCGCAATTTAGTGTGAGAAATAAAATGTCCGGCCATTATTGACCATTATAATGGTAGATTTTGGCTAACCCAAAAACATAACAATCGTAAAGGACTCATTAATGTTTCCATAGCATTATACCACACCTCATTTGGAGTTGTATAGCTCGAGTTATGGTCAAAATACAGATACATAAGTGCACAGAGACTAGCGCTGGCCACCCACTGGAGATCGCCAGTGGGTACTTGCAAGCACGAGGGACTGGCGCTCGCCAATGACTGGTGGTAGCCTCCCTAAAACTTGCTTAATTCACCCTAAATCAATCCCAACACTTATCCCATGCATATAAGCTTCTAAAACATTGATTTTCACTCATTTTGAAGAAGAAAAACAACCAAAATGATATATATGCATTCAACTATGTCCAAAATACATTAACAAGTGCTTTATAACAACACTTCCAAATTCATAGCTTATCTCAAACTTAATACATCTTTCACCACCATTTATATAACACATGGTCAATCTCTTTACAACAACAATCTCATATACATACTCTTAAACAACCAACACTTGCTTATATACTTCATAACACAATCTTAACCCAACATATATACAATATTTACATAATCAAATGTTCACCAATTCAACCAATATGATATGTAATGGTGCATGATAAATGAGAATGAAAGTTGATTCACCAAGCATACCTCGGGCCTCCGAAAATCACCAACTAATCAAACGTCAAGCTCTTACTAACTATCTCCTGAAAAATAATTGCAAAGGGGTGAGCTTGCTACTCAATAAGCAATTACTACTATAACAATATATATATATATCACTTCTCAAGAGCTAATTAAGTGATATACATACATATATATATATATATATATATATATATATATATACATACAAATGTCACATATATATAACAAGTCCTTACTTGTTCAAGTTACACATATAATCATGCTTCCAATTCCAACAAATAATAATCATGTATAGCCTTTATGCTAAACATATGTCACAACATATACCAACATATATACTAAACATATCCCAATAATATACCAATCATATATTAATAATATACCAATCATATATAAAAAATATACCATCATATACTAAATATAAACCAATCATATACTAAATATATACCAATCATATACAAGATTCAACTTGCATTTAAAAGCATCCTTTACATATATCAATTTACACATATCACAGCTTGTAGAATAAAAGTTATGTAAAGTAACATTCACACATTTCACATAAAACCAAATCTTATTCATTCACAATACCACATAATTTGGTTTCCGGCTGGAACCACCTCACATGCGCATTTCTTACAAGTAGTCACATATTGTGACTATCTGCCCGGCTCAGTCCCAGTCTCACAACCTCACATATCCTCACCTAAAATTTTGGGTAGTTATTCGCCCGGCTCAGCTTACCCATCTCACATTTCATCTTTTTCACATCTGACCATTACTGAAAACTATCCGCCCGGCTCAGTTTCAGATTTCACATCACTGAAGGCTATCCGCCCGGCTCAGCCTCACTATCACACATTTTCCTCACCATTTCTCATCAATTCTCATTCTCATCAATCAAGCCACATACACATTGTTAATTCACATTTCAATCAATTTTCATTCTCATACACAATCATAATTCAACATTTCACCATCCATGTGTTTATTTCATATCATTCCTCAACATCATTCAATAGTCACATAACATTTGCAAATTCATATTTCAATATTCATACTTCACTTTTCACCATTTTCAATTAATTCACATAAATGTGCATAACCCACATTTCAACAAAACAAGCATTACCTCCCATTACATTCATTATTCTCAACAATTATATGTACATTATTTCATAGTAATACATTTATATACATGCTTCATTTTATTTTCATATCACATAATTGCCAATTCACATTAAGCAATATAATTCTCATATATGTGCATAATCCATATTTCAATAATCAAACATCACTTTAAACGACATCACATATTTTACTAGGTATATCTCACTTCATACCATACTCAATCACATGTTTATTTATATCATATTACTTGTCTTATTCATTTCATTCATAGCAATTCATTCTTTTCATATTCAAGAGAATTAACATATATATCATTATATTCATCATCACTTACAACAAAGCTTCAACTCCTCCAAAAGTAAAACTCCCCTAGTGAGTAGTGCCTTCAACATCCTTATCCATGCCTACACACAATCCATACATCAATTCATATAGTAACCAAGACACTTACACTCAACTCAACAAAATGCAACTAAGTGCAACCCTAAACTTTAGATTCAAAGTGTCCAAATAATTCACATACCCTTCCAAAAATTATGAAAATATTATTGAAAGTAGATACAAGAGTCTACTTCAAATCCTAACTGGAATTATTTGATTTGGATAGGTGTGGAATTAATTATGGAGTTTTGAGCAAAACTGGGTACAACAGGAAAAATAGAGTGATAGCATGAAGTACGAAAATGTGCAACTGTGCCAGTTACCCTGAACAGCAGAATTAGGCTTTCCTCAAAACACAAGAATTGTAGTAGACATTCTGAAGTTTCCAAAATATCAAACCACACTCAAATCAGAGCATTACAACTCCAGATATGATAAAAATAAGATGACTGATGCAACACCCAAAATAGAATCCGAAAATCAACATTTAAACCCTAATTTCAATTAATCAAGAATAAGTGCAAGGCTTACCAATTGGTGCTCCCAATAGCTAATTGATCTTCTTAAGCTCCCCAAATTAATTGCTAGATGTATAGAGAATTTCTACAATTCCCCAAAGCTCTCAATTTTATTTTCTCCTTCTCTCCACCCAAATACCACTTTAAACAAACACCCTCACATTCACACATACACACACTTAAACTCTTCCAATCACAAAATGCCAAATGCCCCTCTAAAGTCTTCTAATATTAAATGTCCTAACCAACTATTAAATACACATCTATCTCTTAATTAACTAATATAATAATAACTTAATAATATACACAAATATCACATATCACCTCTACACACCCTTAATGAATTGGAACAATTGCCCAAAATTTCCACAACTTTCTAAATTGACAACTAGGTCCAAAATTAACTTACAAATACACCCTTCTCTACCAATATCCACATGCCAAACTCAAATACAACTCATGACTCTATTTCACATGTCACAAAAATACGTGCATAAATATGACTTCCAAAATACGGGTGTTACAATTCTCCCCTCCTTATAAAAATTTTATCTTTGAAATTTATTACTCACCACTTCCAGAAAATAGATGCAGATACTACAATCTCATTTGCTCTTCCACTTCTCATCATGCAACTCGAAGAAATACTTTCTCACCCACTTCATATTCCATTTTCCTCCTATGTTGGTCTGCATAGCTTCTCTTGTGCTGCTTTGAATTTACTTCTAATTAGTTTTACTTTATCCATTGTGTCTTATAACCAATAGTCTT
>CATIWO010047358.1:0-16810 GCA_949673435.1 Macaranga tanarius | reverse complement strand
AAAAAAACAAAAAAAGGTTGTGAAGGAGTCAATTGTGAAGAGCATTTCTTTGTCACTTATGGATCATTTACTGTTAAATTTAATGTACCCAACTGGGATTATGCATGCGTGTTGTGCAGATGTTATAGAATATTATATATAAAAATTTAAAATATTTTAATGTTAGTTATACATATAATCCAAAATATTTATAAATTTGCCTCTACATATAAAATAACAATATTACCATTATAAATATGCATGATTTGAAAGGCAATTTGTTTGAAACGATAGTTGTCATTACTAACTAGACTGAACCTTTTTTTTTTAATTCTAAATTAACAATTACAATTGCCTTGAACTTGTTTATTTTTATATCATTCTAAATTATTTCTTTAGCCACTGTATCTTTTTATTTCCACTGATATAATTCATAGTGCTTTTTGGATGAAAATAAATTTTTTCTGAAAAAAATTATTAGATACAATTTTTTTTAAAAAAATTATACCTTGCGTTGCAACTTGAAAGAAATAACTGAAAATTCTTATTTAGTCACTTCTCCACTCTCAATATGAACAAAGGGACAGATAATTGAAATGTTTCATGCAATAACATTTGACATTCTAATGTGTCGAAAATATTAATGAAAAGTATAAAATGAAATGAAATCAATCAAATTAACTTTTTCGATTAATGTTGACGATAGAACTAAAATTAAATCGACAATAACCACGCCTTGCCAAATTACTAACAACATTAAGATTTATTATAACTATTAGTGATTCTAAATGTAAAATGATCAAGTAAAGGAAAGATAGTGTATCTAACTGGCACTAAAAAGTAATTTATACAAAAAGGTGGAAAAAATTGTAAGTAGAAATAAATCATTAAATCAATGGCATATATATACGAAAAGACAATAAGATTGGAAAAATAAATAAATAGAGCTGAAAAAAAAAAAGCTTATTTTTCTTTTCCAAAATGGATGAATATGATAGTTGAAAAGTTGAGAAAAAATTAATCTTTTTTAAAAGGTCTATTGGTGTCAAAAATCACAACCTTTTTCACTTGTTGCAATTTTATACCTAACTTTAAAAGTCGGCAAAACTAGCCCAATTTGCAATTTTATTTGCAATTATAGCACAATCTCACTTTGGTCAAAATTGGAAAAAAAAATAGACACTATTGATGTTCAATTACAATTACTCAACATAATAAATTATAAAAATATATCAAAATTAATTAACAAAATAGAAAAATCAACTCCAAAATTTAACAAATTTATGTGTCCACTTCAGCTTTTAGGTGTCTATTTTTTTTCCAATTTTGACCAAAGTGAGATTGTACTACAATTGCAAACAAAATTGCAAATTGAGCTAGTTTTGCCAACTTTTAAAGCTAGGTATAAAATTGCAACAAGTGAAAAATGTTATAATTTTTGGCACAAAAGGCCTTTTTAAAATGACTTGAAAGTTAAAAGGTTAAAAAAAAAAATTATTGTTTCAACTTTTAAAAATAAATATTGAAATTTCATTTCATGCAGCCACATGAAATATTATTAGAGAAACTTTTGACAGCTTTATGTCAAAAAATTTTGAGAACTCAAGCTTTGTTCTATTGATATGGATAGATATAGCTATATTGTTTGAACAAATAATATAGCACTTTTGAGAAAAAAAAAAAAAACAGCCGACAACTTTTTTCCAAGTGTATCTTGAGATGCAGGATTCAAATTCTGATACAATCGATTTCTGAAATTAATTTCCATCCAAACTATTAAGGAAAAACTTAAAAAGGGAAGACTGCCCCATTGAGTGGTCTACCGGTGCTTAAATAAAAAATGCATGCTGGTTCATAGAATGATTAATTTCTCACCTGGATTTGGTGTATTTATAATGAGAAATAAAGCATCAATACTTTCAAGGAAATGGCGGCAAACAGCCTAGTTAACAGAATTATGACCAAACCAATTTACAAAGATGCTTTATATGAAAGTCTAGTCATTTCTCTTCTGAGATGACTAAATGGAGGGAACTGCAAAGTCTCCTAAGTGGCATCCTCATTTACAATTCGTTCCTTGGCAGCTAGCACGATCCGCCCTTGCTTGATGCAAAATTAAGTTGTTCATATATCAACCTAAATTTGTCTTTGAGCCTCTTGATCTGCAGGCCATAACCATATTAAACAAGACACTAGAGAATATACAAAGATCAAAGGTTTCTCTATAGAACAGAAAGCAGAAAGGAACATACCCTTTTCAGCTCAATTTCTATTTCTCGCTTCTGTTGGTCCAATGAGTGTCGTAGATTTGTGATGTCAAAAACATTATCCAAATCATCTTCAAAGGCAGACTCTAGGTCCTGCCGAAGAAGTGCTGGTAACTTGTCTATGACCGGCATCAAAAGAAAACAGTTGAACTGCAAAGGTAAAGTGCAAACTGTGAAGATGTGACAGCAAAAGCAAAATTATGCATTATAAGGGATATGGGGGTTATCCAGTATAGAAAATTATAATATATTGTTTTCTCCTTGTCAATCAAACCCACTGTGGAAGATGTTCTAACCTTTAGCTCAGCAGAGGCCAAGAAATACTCTCTTATGCCATGGAATATCTGTTGCACCAGAGCATAAACAATCCTTTCAGATGAAGGAACAAGTCTCCGATTCCAAAGGGTGTTATCCAGAAGATCAGCAAGCCTTGTTTCTGTTGTCTGAATAGATGACCCTGAGTCAATGCCTGAGGCCAAATGACAGAGCTTAACATCAGCCTTTGGCTTATTCTCATGCTTCTCATTGACAACTGAACCCAGGGATGACTCTTGGGAGACACCAGTTGATACAGAATTGCCTCCTGTAGTAGAATGCTCCGTTCCACCAAACGAGTCTAAGAATTGGCGTAACCCAGCCCGATTCTATAGTTTGGCACGAAAAGAGATAAAGCAAGTCAAATTACTAATTAAATGAAAACTAAAATTCAAAAGCTTGTGGATTTTGATAACAGATTGGAAGTTTAGAGCAATATAATTATCAGGTATTTCCCTAAATGCATAATTTGAAAAAGAAAAGTGAAGGAAATAAAGTACATAAATGCTAAAGAACAACTGTCCCATGGCCCATAGTACCCATAAAAAATCTGCCAATATTAAAATAACCCTAAATTTTTTAAAAGACGCACAGCCTAATTTAAAAAGGGAACTAAACAAATTTATGTAACCATAAAAATGGTGAATTGGAATAACCTAGACTGATTCTGTAATTTTGACAACAGTGGAAAATGAGAAAAACAAAAATGTTAAATTCACAAATTAAGTGAACACCAAGTCTAGAAGGATTCTGAAAACAGCTTGCAAGTTTAATGCTAACAAAGTCATGTTGTCCTTTCACAGTACTTGAAAATGCATCAACATTTTTTATTACAAAAGTATAACAAGGCAAAAAAAAAAAAATTAGTGAAGAAAAAATTGTGTCCATTGCAAAAGACTGCTCCACAACCCAAAGTGGGAAAAAGAAATCTCATGAATGATGCAATGGATAATTATAAATTTTGAAGAACAATATATACCACAATCTGATAGAGAAATTGCACAAATTTAGTATGACATGCAAAATCACTGAAAAGAGTGTGTTTAACCTTATTGTGGAGGGACCATGTGACGTAACGAGTGGTGCTCTCTAAATCCTCCATGCATCTGCAACAAATATGAGAGAAAGCAGGCATGAGCAAAAAAGTGATAATTATTTTTATCTTGAGGAATTATGGATGTACAGCAACAATACCCCACTTCTAGTGAACAACAGAACATTAACAATTGATGTCTTTCAGGTACTGGAGAGCAATACAAGGGTTTCCTAATCAAACAATCATGCATTGCACGTCTAGATGTTTCTACCAACAACAAAAAAATCTGCCATAGCATACTAATGACAAATCACTAAATCAACTAGCAGCAAAGTTGACAAACTAAACAGTCACGGGGAAGAGAAATATGACAGTCATAGTTTGGGTAGGTGTTACTGCAGTTCAACATATTTCAACTTGTTTAAAAAATAAATAATTAAATAAAAGTCAGGTTTGGCAACAGGACAAAAAGAGAAATGGTATAGAAATAGTTTACTTTTCACGGCATGCTCTTTCAGTAGATTCTGCAAAATTATTGAAGGCAGAAGCAACTCGCCTAAGGAATACATCATGACCGCTAAGATACTCACCATCTTTCTGTTAAAAATCAATAGAAGTAAGATATAAACATAACTGCACAGTTCAGAAGATGAAAAACTCATCAATTAATTAAACCCATACCTGAAGAAGATAGACAGAGATAGGAAGTAATCTCTTCAGTATATACAAGAGTCTATTACCCAACTGCAGCAAGGAAAGCCAAAAAAAAGATATACATTCAAGTGCCTATGGAAAAAAAATTCTAACATTCTCTTATAGAAAGCAGAGGTAAACGAACACAAAATGTAACATGGAAGACAAAATCACCGGCAGAAACAAATATATTCATTTCACATAAGCCCAATTTACCAGTCATACCAATCAAATAAAACTAAAAATTAAGAGAATATCCCTTTGCAAACTGAGCCTAATTTCCTATTGGCACAAGTAGTGACAGGGTTTGCTCTGACTCTTTCATGATAACTACAGCAATTTGCAACCACAACAATTCCAGGACCGTAAACCAAATAAAATGGATCTTGTTCTTCCCAACTTGTTTTATAAAAGTTTTAAAATTCACTTATTTAACTCATGAAAATAATATGGACTTTATTTTGACATCTGTTAAGTTGAAATAGTTAGTCCCTTATATTCATTACTCAACGATTTTGGGGACTGATAAAGGTTGTTTTATATAGAAAACTCAGAATATAATTGTAGGTCATTTACAAGTCAAGGAATTAAAAAATATATTATTTTAATGAAAGGGCTAGCACTTAAGAATTGAATCCTATAAAGTGGAGATCATATTGGATCAACTCATGGAAGTTTTGTATTTAAATCAATCATAGAGGAAAAAATTATACAGAAATGCTAGCCCCACAATATTAATTCTGAAAAAGAAGATTCCACAAGTGTAAAGCAAGGAAGAAAATTAGACAAGCACGTGGGGCTTGGACTTTAGGAACGTAATAATTGAAATAACAGATAGTTTTCCCATTAAAAAAAATGTATTGAATGAAGTTCTGTTCAACTGATTTGTTATAAAGTTTCAATGAACTTTGACTGTGTAAATTTAAATTTTCAGTGACGGACTATAAGTATTACCTTCTTGAACTAAAGAACCAATCATCTGTTTTAGTAGTCTTCAAGTTTCTTGTAGCAGGCTTATTACAACTTCCTTAAGTAAGACCAGATATTTGTTAACATCTGATTCTTGTGGATTGCGCTTGTTCATTTAGTCAATGTGCCCTTCCTTTAAGGATAATGACCCTCAAAAGAATTCAAAAAAAAAAAAAAAGAAAAGTGCATGCTCCTAGTTGTAGTTGCGCATGGTAAGAAGATGCATGTTGTAAAGTGAATAGATATTATTATTTACCGGTAAGCAGCCTCTCAAAATAAGATCAGATAACCTTACTATATATGTTAAAAAGAAATTACTTTAACAGGCTTTAAATTTGCAAATTAATTGGTTTACCATATAGAACAAGATGCCCATTACGTTCAAGAGAGAGAATGGGTGAAGGGAAGAGAGAGGGGGCAGGGGGCAGTAGAGAGTGTGGAGGGTAAGGATGCAGATCAATATTTTAAAAAAAAAAAATTACCTGATGAAGGAAAGGTTCAAATGTATCACGAGCCTTTGCAACAGCTATCACACACGCTGTCCTGAGATCCCATAAGAAAAATAAGGAAGTCTGAATCTAGATGAATTGAAGGCCAAATACTTTACAACCAAGAATAATGCATTATTCAATCAAAATTTCATAAATACCTAGAGTAGTTGGTTCCATCATGAATATCTTCAACACCACATGCATTTACAATTTCTTCACGAGTAATTTGAGGGCACTTGATTCCTCCTACAACAAAACGAAATTCGGCCATGGCTCGATGATACTGTGCACCCCCATAAAGACGCATCCCTGCATTCTACATGTAAAACAAAAACGTCCACTTTTTTTATAGATTCTTGAAAGGAAGAAATTTTCCCCAAAATACAAAAGTTGCGCCATAAAATGTCACCACACAATCATATTAGTAGTAAGAGGGAAAAAAAAAAGTCAGCAATAATCAGGTAATTTAAATGGCAAAAACCAATGAACAAAACTATTAAAGCAACAAAGTGGGAGAAACAGCATTATTGTAGAATATAAGGACTCCGAGGACAAGTGAGGATCAAAATAAAATGAGAAAACCAAGGTTCCAGGCGTTTTTAGTTGCAGGCCCTTATATAACCTCTCATGTCTTTCATGATTATTTCTGCATGAAAAATATAACCCCTAATAGAAATCTAGCCTAAATTCTACATTTCTTAAATCTTCAAATTTGCCTTTTAATGAGCTCCATATTGTTTATGCTAAGGGGAGGAACACATATGTCATACTAGAAATTGTTAGTGCATATCTACTGCCCTACAAGCTGCTCAACTATGAAATTTATACAAAAAGCACAAAGAAATTGAGTTCACAAGGCAGCTTACAGGAATTAGCTTGTGTGGAAACTGAAGACCATCAGTACCAATAAATGGCCCTCCATTAGTTCTCTCATCATGTAGTGTTTCACCTGCAACAAACATGACAATACTGTTCATCATTTGAGATAGCACAGTGAATCAGTAAGCCAACTAAGATTACAGAAGGAATGATGTTAAAAGTTCAAGAAACTACGTTCACTTCTCTAAGTAATGACATCACAATAGAATGATACTACTGTATGCTAAGTTGTCTTTGAAAAGTAATGTCAAATGATTTACCAAATTTATCTGGAGGTGCAACAACTGTCCCTTTCAACAGCAACGACAACTGAGCACACGATGTGTATTTAATCAGCACAATAAAAAAGAGAAATTATCAAAAAAGAATAGCTGTACATATGATATACATCTCATTATACAAGCTACTTTTTTAGGGCCCAAATTACTGGAGAGTGGAACTGAAGAATCCTAACTGGATGCTATGACCTTTTTTCTAGCTCGAAAATCCCATTAAGCCATTTAAGATAACAAGATATTTTTAAGGGCAAAAAATTTTGAAAAAAAATTGTGGAGGGGGAAGAAGAAGAAGGCATCAATACCAATAAGTAAGGTGGAAAATAACAGTAAACAGCATACCTTGGTTAAGAATAGGTCATGAAATTTCCTTCCCTTCTCCTTCAATTTGACTTCATCCAAATTGCTGAATACAAAGCAAATAATAGTGCAAAACCAATCATGCCGAGGGATGGAATCAATTATACAATAAATAAACCAGTAGAAAAATCAAAAGCGAAGAGCAGAGATGTTATTACAAGTCCAGTTTAATCAGAAATGAGATTAATCGTTTTATAGGAATTTCAACCAGAGGTCAAAGATTAGAGAGCTGATGAAAGGTTTATCATTCAAGATAAAGCTCATGTTTGGAAGAGGCCTTCTTTGAACTTGTGGAACAGATAGTATCACCATGACTTTTTTTCAAGACTACTGGGATTTTCTACAACCATATGATAGCACTCCAAGAATAAGATGATAGCAGGGAGATGGCTTAAAATCCTACATCTGTCCCTCTGGTGATTATAAGATGACTTTCAGCCAGCTAGTCTGGAAAAATTGAACTTACTGTTGAAGGTTGGGAGTATCATCTTCATATTCATTTTTCTCCTCTATCTCAAAAAACTTTTATTCTTTTGTCAAGGGAGTGAGAAATAATTAAAGCTATATAAATTGCCTCGGATAATTGCATACTCCAAGCAACAAACCTGAGTTCTTTAATTATTTCATTCAGCTTTCTTGTTGAAGTGCGGGACTCCTTTTCCAGGAGGGGAATAATCAAAGGAACACTGTCCATATACCTTACAAGCACATAATCAAATAAATTGTTATAAAGCAACGATGAAACATATATGATAAAAGGAAATATAAGAAAAAGGGAAATTAAATGACAGAATACCTTTTCTGTAGCAATTCCTCCAAGAATGACCTTAATTTGCTAACACCTATTCTACTTCTTTCTTGTTTTGATAATGGACGGCCTAGCTTCTCCTCCAAAGATGCAACATCTTCCTTCTCCCTTAGGTATATAGCCTGCATAAAGAAGTTTGATTATGATTCGGTAGATCTTGAATAATATCTACCCAAACGAATTGCATGTAACTTAGCTATTTTACTTTATCAGTTTAGACACATAATTTTGTAACATCTATTCACAGTTAAGTTGAAATCTGATCTTCACTACAAGAAATTTTGACACCATTATCCTATTAGTCGTAGTTTGTAAGAATGTAATATGTGTTTTGAAAATTTCTATAATCTTGAAGCTTGTGGCATGTGAAATTTTTTTTTACTGAATTAGTTTTTTATGACCTCATCAATCTTGAAGAGATGTTTAGATTTCTAAACAACATAAAGACACATGAGGATAGGACTGAGGCTCTCAGGGACTGGTTACATTTGAGACAGATATACGAGGATATCAAGAAGATCCACATGGCTCAACTCCCATGCTGATGTTTTAAATGTTTCCTTCTTAGCTGAATAACAATCTTTTTTTTTTTTTTTGTGATTTTAAGTACATACGGCAGAATGTAAACACCATGTTACATGTTCAGGAAACACCACTGTGAGAATGAAGGATGTGGATGCGTCAACAAGGCTAATGGCTTAGATTTTATCAATTGGATTCATGTTCTACAGAGTGTAAATGTTTTCTTAAAGTCTCTTTCCTTTACAATTACATGATTTCCTCAATAATCTTTTTTCTTCTTTAGTTGTTTTTTTACTACAATGTCTACCTCTGATAAAGATGTTTTATATGCGGAAATTAGTAAAAATTTCTGGAATTTGCAGATACAATTTTAGTTGTTGCTATGGTCATATGATGTATGAGTTTTGCTATTAAACACAGGCCAAATACAATAACAGCTTTGGTAGTTTAGTAGTTGCAGAGACAAACCTGCTTAAACTCATCATTTGATCTGTAAACTGAATCATGACCAGAACCGACCCTTCCAGAAGGCACAGATGTGAAGAAGGGAGAGTCACCCAGTATGAAGCCGTCCAGTGTATGTGCAGGTGGTGAAAGGAAAACTTCAACATCTGATGAGCGAGCAAACTGAGGTATTTTAGTGTCAAGTTTGGTTGAGACAATAACGGTCCTTGAGAGCTCAGGATCAATCTGTTTGCAAACAATAAAAGAAGTCAAGCTTTGGAAAACCATTGAGAAGACCTAACAGCATCTTATAATTCCTAAGATGAGTCATGAAGTTATGCAACTCATAATTCCTTTTTCCAGGATGATTATACTGATAATCATAAAATCTCTTTTCTGCATGAAAGACCAGGTTTCCTTGAAAATGTTACAGATTAAAGTTCTCTGCAATCTTATCTGACACTTCCTTACAGTTTAACACAAATGCAATTTAACTCACTGCTGTCACAGTGTTCCTGTGGAAAAGAATAGGATTCCTACAGTGCAAGCTTTCATGGAGCTGTAACAAACTGAAGTAAATTCCTTGCGCTATCTGAATCCCATAAGCTAAACTTGGCCTAAAAAAGTTAATTATGAATCAGAAAATTAAAAGACACGTACTTGCATTACTATTCTTCTGGTTGTTGCATTACTCCAGTCACTGCAGTCTTCAAGACACAATATAATGAACTCTCTATGCTGCATTTTGGCTCGCACAAGAGACTCAACCGCACGAGCTTGGCTCTGCATGAACTTTCAAGTCCATAACCATCACAATTAAAAAAAAATTACAAGAAAACAAAGCTCAAGTAATGAAAATTTATTCAAACCTGTAATGCTTGATTTTTTCGACCTGGTGCTGGAGCAACAAGTCCAGGAGTATCAATAATCGTGAGATTAGGGCAATATTTGTACTCCACTCTAATAATAATTTCCTTCGCTGAAAATTGACATGGCTCACGCTCCAGCCTCATGTTTTCAGCCTCAATGTATGCCTATAAAAAAATAAAGATTCAATTAATAATTCAACAACAACAACATCAATAACTTAAATACCCATTTGCCCATAAAAGTTGTAGAGAACGGGCAACTAGGCCCCAAAGTAGCTCACAGTATTTTCAATGTGAGAGCGCTTATTGCAAGTTCAGAGCAAGAAATTATGCCTGGTTAACCACATTGTAAAAGAAATCATGGACTGATTTGTCCAAAAACGTCATTATGCTTTTTATTACCTTTTCACCAATCAGTTAGGGGGTATTTTGAAATTTAAGACCAACAACAATCCTATTTTCCATTACAAACCAATTCAATCTTGTTTTCAGTTCAAAAATTAATAAAAACAACAATAATTCCAACAATTAAAACGTCAAATTTTCTTCAAAATGTGCCTTTCAGAAACTCATGTCTTTAACATTAAGACAACAAAACCAATGGCTTAAAATATCTATTTGCCACGTGAATTTATAGGAAATGGAACAATTAACCTCCAAAAAACCTCCTTTTTTCCCCAAAATACCTCACAACATTTACTATATGAGAGTGTTAACTAAAAGTTCAGAAATAGAAACCTAACCTAGTCAGCCACATTATAAAATGCTCACATCTCAGGGTAAAAAGTGAACACTTAAGCACAACAAAAATTCCTGTTTCCATTTCATGGCTCACTCCTCAATTCAAAACGCTCCGAAACAACAACAATAATCCCAACAAACAAAAACAACTCTGAAAAATCTAAAAATGCAACAACTCAATTCAATTAAATTGAATACATCCTAAAAAAATGCACGCATTATTCGAAATCAAATCACCATTACCATCAACAATTCAAATGAATTCTTCCTCAAAAATAACAAAAAAAAAAAAAAAAACCAATAAGTACCTGAATTTCATGAAGCGACTTCTCTTTAGGCCCACTGTTACCATTATTATTATCATCATCATACACAAGGAGGCAAAGAGGGGTCTCACATTGGGGATCATATTTCATATGAAGAGTAATAGGGCGACGAGTTTTAGTACCGCCGCCAACATGATTAAATTGGAACCCCATCAGTGCCTCAACCAGTGCGCTTTTTCCGTCAGTCTGGTGGCCCACCACTAGCACTGCCGGCGCGTCGAATGGTGTCTCCAGCTCTTGAGCTAAACTGTGTAGCTCGTTGTACGCTTCGTATAGACTCCATTGCTCTCCTTGCATTGCTAATGCTGCTGCTGCTGCTGCTGTCTTCTCCTTGCCCACCATTTTGTTGGGTACTGCACTGTTACTTGTTACTGCCACGGCTAATTCTGGCCTCATAAAATGTTGGATTGGGCGCGGTTTGCTGTGTCTTGAAAACCGGATGACTGTTTAAAACGACGTCGTTGTGGTTTTTTGTGATTTTAGTTTTTTTTTTTTTTTTTTGTCAGTTTTAAGCCCTGTGGGCTCCGGGCAGGGGTGTTCACGCCCTCCGAAATGGCCGAACCAAAAATTAAACCGATACTATTCGGTTCGGTTTGTATTTTTAGAATTTTTGACCTGAACTGAACCAAAATTTGGTTCGGTTCGGTTTTATATACAAAAAATGTAAGTTAACCGAGATAACCGATTATTTATTTATTATTTATTATTTATTTTTATAATAGGTTGGTTCGGTCGGTTTATGTTTAATGTTAGTTCTATATAAACAAGTTGAAAAAAAGGGATTTTGGCCTAATTTATAAATTTGAAACCGAACCGACCAAAAACCAAACCGAAAATTTTGGTTCGAAATAGGTTTGGTTTAGTTCTATATAAACAAGTTGAAAAAATATGAATCAAGTTGAAAAAATATGAAACAAGTTGAAAAAAATGGATTTTAGCATAATTTATAAATTTGAATAGTTAAAACCCATAAAACTGAACTGACCGAAAACCGAACCGAAAATTTCGGTTCGAAATAGGTTCAGTTTTTCGGTTTGGTTCTACAGTATAATTCGGTCGGTTCGATTCTATATTCTTAAAATTCGGTTATTTCGGTTCGGTCAGAAAAACAGTCCAAAACCGACCGATGAACACCACTACTCGCCGCTGTACATGTCATATGCATATGTCGTGCTAGCTATAAGAGTAAATAGCAACAGACCATGCACATGGCTGATATAATTTATGCTCTTTCACGTTCATAAGTCATTTTCTGATGTTGCATGGAATCTCGGGCTATCTTTCTCACCATTTATGAGATTATGGGTATGCATTCGACACCAAGTGTTTAAAAATAATAAAAAATATATATTTTTCGGGATAATCTCTATACTATATGTTAACGAAAAAGGTCTAATCGAAATTCGCACGTTAAAATTGTGACTAATAAAAAAAATTATATATAAATTCCATTCTGATAAAAACCCAATTAAAAAAAAAAATGCTAATATCACTAATCCATTCTAACAGTACTCTCTTCACCCACTTGAGGACTATAAACTCAAGAATTAATTAGAACAATTCATAACGTCAAGAGAAGTGTATTATTACAGACTTGTTCATTAATTTTTATGACTATATGGCTTGAATTTGAATGGTGGAAGGCCTTGGATTGTAGAAATTGACATAAAATAAAATAAATAAAATTGATGAAAATAAATATGGATAATGAAGAAAATAGATATAGCACTAGCAGAAGCAGCATCACCATGTGAATTTAATGTCTATCTTTTTGATGCTTTAATTTGAATTTATGGATATACATCATCAGGCCAGGGCCGCCTTGCATCGAACCAAATTGGCCATGTTATATCCCCGTGCAGTGCTTGCTCTCGCCGCACATGTATCATCTCTACTCTTCTTTTAATTAGTTGTTTCTTTTTATTTTTATGAGAAATATTTTTACAACAAAATTTTTTATTTTACCCTATTTTTAACTTTTTCCTCCATATTTAAATCACCATTTAAAATTTTGTAATTTAATCAACACATTGTGCATGACTACAAAAAAATAAATTCTAGTACAATTTCGTTTATATGATTTTATCTCTATGATAATTAAAAAATAAATTTATTATATGAAAGGAATTTTTATTATTTAACTTTTGGTAAATAAGTTCATATTTATGCTAAACAAACTTAATGTTTCTAATATAAAAAAAAATAGGAATTGAATTATTATTATTGAATAATGCATAACAAATTAAATTTTGATAAATTAATAAAGAACCATTGAATTGAATGGCAATTCCCTTCCACGCGGATTCCAAGATCCTCACTCCCCACTACTTCCTCAATCATTGGTGATAAAATTTGATACGTACACTACCAACATTACCAAATTGGATACTAATATCCCTAAACTTACTACAAATCACATGTAACTTCCCAAAACAATTACATTATAATCTCACAATTTTCAACCCAAAAATGTAAATTCACAATTATAAAAATTTTTCAAATTATAACATAGACAAAAACAGAGACACCCCCACATATAAAAACACCCTCTTCTGCTGTGCCCCTCACACATACAAAAAAAACAAAAACAGAGCAAAAGATAGACACAGACCACAGAGTTGATCAACCTTTCAATGTTCCATTACTGCAGGAATGGCGATTTCAACTTCAAATACTCAATCAACCCCCACAACTACATCAACAGCAGCAGCTACTAAACAGCTTCCTCAGCTCGAAGTAGAGACAGTGAAATGCTACTCATGTGGATTCACTGAAGACTGCACTCCTGCTTATATTTCCCGGGTCCGAGAGCGCTACCATGGGCGATGGATATGTGGATTATGCGTTGAGGCAGTGAAAGATGAGGTTTTGAGATCAGATATGCTTATTTCAACTGAAGAAGCTTTGAATAGGCATATTAGTTTTTGCAACAAGTTTCGATCATCTTCTTGTTCTTTAAGTGAAACAGAGCATCCTATCTCTGTTATGGGCAGAATTCTTCGAAGGAGTTTGGATTCTCCGCGGGCCCTTCGATCCAGTTCTAGCAGTGTTTTGCCTGATGTTGATAAGATTAATAATGGGTCGCAATTAGTTCGATCTGAGAGTTGCTTCTCTACTTTGTCTCGTTGAATTCTTGATATGGTAATAGTTCAAAAAGGTAAATATAGTTCTGTTTTGGTCAATGATTATATATAGAGGCTAGTTTTACTTCTTTATTCTGTATATACATCAGACAATCAATCAATCAATTATGTTATATAGGTTGCTTTAATCTTTCTTCATGTTCTTGATTTTTTATCATCTGCAAGGTGTTGCTATTTTATGTGCTAGTTCAATGTTTCTTGATTTCTTGCAAGTTGCTGCTGCCGTACTTGCTAAATGTCTTTGTTTCAAGGTGTTGCTTTTTTCGTTATTGACTTAACCATACTTATGTTGAAATTTTCAAATTGAAATAGGTATAGTACAGAAGACAGCCGATAGTGTTCAATGCATATATTTTTACAGCAATAAATTTTCATTTTCTTGGCTGTACATATATAGAAATCAAGAATTGACAGAAGCAATGAATCTTTTCTTTTTATTAATGAGGACTAGTTATTTTCTGGTGTGTTCAAATCTCAAATGGGTGGAAGAATGGCTAATTTGGAAGGCACCCAAATTACAGAAAAGGTTGGCAGAAGCAACAAAATTGGAGGAAGAATGATGACAGAATGTATGAAGCTGCTAGGAAAATTCTCAGAAAGAAAGAAGATAATGCTTTTATTTTTGTGAAGAAGGTAAGCCATATTTTGTAACTATAGCTAGCTTCAGGGTTGAGGCACATGGCACTGTTTTGCCTTAGCCAATTTTGTTTTGACTCAATTGACATCTTGATAAGAAAATAGGTAAGGAAATGAATGGTCGGTGCCTGGACCCTCTTGGCCACATGTCTGTGGTAATATCTAAGACTACAAATCTTTGGTTGAATGTGAACAGTACTAGAAATATCAAGAACTGACAATGAAATGTGTGGGACAGGATCGTTGTATTTGGATTGGTTTGGTTTTGGTTTAGGTCCAACGTTTCATGATAAATCAAGTAATAGTATAGTTGGCCCAATTGATATTTGCAACTGCTTGCTTGCTTGCTTGTTATGTTCTTATCTTGAATCTTGATCCTTCTCTTGCATGTTTGTCTCTACTCTGCTTGGACCCATTTGTTCTCTTGTAATGTTCATTTGATGTATGCTGCCTTTTTTAGGTGAAAATTGGAAGATCTTTAATGGATATGTCAATATATATATGTGTGACAACTTTGAGGAGGGTGACATGAAAAACCTCTCATATGACCCCAAAATGATGTCAAAATTTGTAGAGATATTATATAGTAGTTTTGGTTTGGAAAATCAAATGAATTAAAATTTAATATTTAATTGATGTGATAAAAATTAAAATCTAAATAACAAATTAGTGAACTTTAGATGGTTTGATATTATTGGTTTGACCTTCCACTCATCATAAATAATGAACATTACAAAATTTTTCAAAAATTTGAAGCTTTGTATGATTTACAAAAGAATGCATTTAGTCCAAGTCACTGCTTTTTTCTCATTATACTAGACTGGCTTCAAATTTTGTCAATTCATGCATGGGTCAACAAAGTATATGCCTCAGGCAGTTCACTAGACTGGCTTCAAATTTTGTCAATTCATGCATGGGTCAACAAAGTATATGCCTCAGGCAGTTCACAATTATTGAAATTGGTGTCATCTAACCCAATGATAAATTAATGTTGTCCCTTCTGTTTTATGCTCATTTCTGAGTAATTTTTCCACTAATGGAAGTCCCATTCGTGAGGGGAAATAATGTCCATGTAACCCAATAAGATGGACCTTTCCAAATCATAATACTAATACAAGTTTTCCTCAGTTGTTAATATTAATGTGATAAGGGAAAATGGCCAAATTGGATCTTGAAATTTTACCCAAATTTTACATTGAACCTCTTTATTTTTTTTGGACTAAAATGGACCTTAATATTTTTTTTTTGGCCAAATTGGACCCTCCGTCCATAATACCTTTAAAAAAAAAATTTTGGTAATGACATTGTTAAAGGTGGCGGGAATAAAAGTCAAATTGGACCCTCAACTTTACTCCAAAGTTTATATTTGATCTTAATTTTTTTTTTGTTTCATTTTGACTTTAATCTAGTAAAGTTCGGTCCATTCTTTAAAGAATTGTTGCAATTAAGTTCTAAAAATTAAATAAAAATTTAAATTCAACACTAATTACTTAAAATTAGTTCCATTAACAATAAGAATTGATGAAATTACTTTCAAAACATATATTTCTATGTTTCTAAATCTTTTTTTAAGATTATTAAATTTATAAATATATAATTTTAAAATTTTTAAAAATTTAAAGAAAAGTTAAAATATTTTTTATAGACCTAAAAATTTTCAAAATTTTTTAAAATTTTACAATCAAGTATTAAGTATTCCAAAAAGAATTAAAAAAATTTTGTACATTTATTAAATTTTTTAAAAAAATTTAATCTATAGAAAATTTTAATAATTTCAAAAATTGTAAAACTATATTTGTAACATCCGTGTCCTAAAACCGGATTACTGTTCATGATTATGTAATTAAGAATGTATTACTGTTCAGTAATTAAATTTGATAATTTAAGAGTTATTTGCCACTGTTATGAATAGTGATTTGGAGTTTGATTCTTTAGTAAATAAGTCAATAATTGATATCGAATAAGCATGTGGCATGAAATTGACATTGATAAGGCATTCTAGTGTTTTGAGATAAGCACTTAATGCGGACATGTTATAAGACATCAAAGTTTGATGT
>CATIWO010047333.1:0-17331 GCA_949673435.1 Macaranga tanarius | reverse complement strand
TTAAATAATTAAATTATAAAATTTCTTTTTAGTATATTAAAAAATTATGATTTTAATTTCTAACACCATAAAATATGTATTTAAAATTATTTTTCATTTAAATATTACTCTAACACCTAAGAATTATAGAAAAAATATTTTAATTATTAAATATTAAAATATTATAAATAACACCTAAGAATTATTAATTGTTCTAAATATAATGAAATTATTTTTAAAAAAAATTATTTAATTCTAATAAGTTTAATTTTTATTGTAATTAATTTATATTTTAAATAATATTTTATTATTATAATATACATTATATATATTATAATAATTATGTTTGAATTAAATTCAAAATATATTACAATTAAATATAAAAAAAAGGACCAAAGGAAGTGACCTCTAATTCCTCCATTTTTTATTTTCTAAATTTTGTTTCCCTCCGTTCCTCAAAAAAAAAAAAAATTTATTTCCCTCCCACAAATCTAACCCTAATGTTCCTTTTCTTTTATGTCCAGCAGCTGAAGCTCGTTTGCCATCATTTGCAATAACAGCAGCTCCTCTTCGCTATCTTCCTATCCTCCTCTTCCAACCATAACAATAACAAACCTTCAAACTTTTTGATTCTGAAAATTACCCTCCTCCTTATCCCAACATCGTCCAGTTCCACTATTCTCCTAAACCTTTGCTCTCCGAATCCTTAACAGAACACGAGTCTCTCCCCTAAAGGTACGGTTACATTTTTTATTCTCAATTTCAATTATTTTATGTTTTTGTACAAATGAATTTATTGTTGAAAGTTGAATTTTGCAGGGAGATGGTAGTACTCATAAGCTTGCCCTTTTTTTTTCCTCTCAAAGTTTCTGTTTGAATCTGTTTATTAATATTTTCTTTTTGCTATTATGTTAGCTAATGTCTTCAATTTCAGAGAAGAAATAGCTAGGTTATTTCTTGAATATATACGTTACCATCTCCATTTCCTTTTCCTGTTATCATTCTCATGTACTTATTTTTCCTCTGACTTGACAGTGAGCGTTCACTGTTGATGGATTCAAGTGTTTATATTGTGTAAAGGGATACTCAAGTGGTAACGTATATATGGATGTATTAAACTTATGATACTTATTTATAAAAAATTATGTTTGAAAAATTAATTGCAAATTAAATTAAAACCAAAATAAAAATATTTATGTATTGTCTAATGAATTAATTTTGTATTTAATTTTTACCTAAATAGCAACAGAATAGAAACGGAAAATCTGTTTCAAAAATTAGAAACGAATTTTTTTGTTTCTATTTAGGATGGAATTCCCGTTTCAATATTCAACCAAATAGAAATGGAAAATTCCGTTTCTAAATTAGCGACGGATTATTCCGTTTCTAATTTCTAAATTAGAAACGGAAATTCCGCTTCTAATATCCATGCAAAAAGTTCGTCGCTAATTTAGTGACGGATTTGAAACACAAAGCTCTCTTCTATTTTATGGTGATGCGGGGGGTTATTTGGAATTTAGAAACAGAATTTCCGTCGCAAAAATTTAGAAATGGAAAAAGTCCGTCTCTAGTCTGTCGCTAAAAATTGCAACGGAATGCAAATTCCGTCGCAAAATGGTTAGCGACGAGCATTTTTGAAACAAAAATTTTTCATTTATATTCCGTCGCTATTTCCAAATAGCTACGGAATTAGAAACGGATTCGGCTGTTTCTATTGCATTTTTTTCCTGTAGTGACATATTTATGTAAGTTAGTTATCTAGTCAGAGTTATTGTCACACATTTCACACACGAAGCACATGTTGCTTTATTCCTCACATATTTCATATTTTTCATATACAAGTGGCCATTCCTGAGACTTTCTGCCCAGCTCAGTCTCAAATCTCACACGTTTACATTTCTTACATGAATGGCCACATCTGAGACTCTCTACCCAGCTTAGTCTCAGTTTCATATTCAGTTGAGGCTCTTTGCCCAACTCAGTCTCCACTATTATACGTATACCTCACATTTCCTCACATAAATCACAATGCATATGAATTTTACCATTCTTACAACAGATTATATATATAACCATACCACATCAAGTGGCTTGCATAATATATGCCAATGTTCATAATTCATCACAACACATTCTCAACCAATCATTCAATATTCTTACAACCAATATATAGACATATATGCATCATTCTTGCCATAAATAATTGCATACAAATAAACATAGTTAAATGATATAGTTGTATGAGAATCACTATATATAGGCATTATATTAACAATTACTTACCAAGAAGTTTCAATTACTTCTCAAGGAAAAGCTCCCCCAATTGAGTAGGGTCTCCTCTATCTCTTCCAACTCCTACACATATTCACCCCAAATTCACAAAGTGCACTTAAATGCTTAAAGTTCAACATGACCTAAATATGCACATACAAGTCCAATAACCCCCAAATTGCTACTGAAGTTACGGTTATATGTATACTACAAATTCCAATTGGAATTTCTAAATTCGGACAAGTATGGAATTAATTGTAGATTTTAGAATCCATTTAGGCAAAATAGGGCATTCACTATGAGCTAATAGACAAGCTTAACAACAATTTCAGCTTGAGCTTAAAACACAAAAATTATAGAGGACTCTCTGAAGTTTCCAGGGAGTCCAACCATGCTCAAATCATAGCTATATAGTTCAAGTTATGGTAAAAACAAGAGGACTAAAAATAGAGAAGACATAATCTAAAATTGACAACAACCAAACTCAACTTAAATCAATCAAAAATAATAAGAAAAGCTTACCAATTATGCTCCGATGAATATATGACCTTCTAATACTTCCTAAGGCAATTGTTTGATAACTAAAGGAAGATCACCAACTCTCTAAAATACCCAAGAACTTACTCTTCTTCTTCCTCCAAATCTCTACACACTCAACACCAACATATACACACATATATACATATATACTCTAACCAATCAAAAATAACCAAATGCCCCCTCTAAAGTCTTCTTAATATTAAATGCTCAACCATAACAATAAATATAAATTTATCACAAAATAACCAATATAATAATACTCTAATTAATATCACCAAATATTACTAAAATATATACTAAGACCCTTAATGAAATGGGCATATTGCACAATAGCTCCCAACTTTCTATTGTGACAATTCACTCTAAACTTATCTTACAATCTAGTCCCTCTCTACAACTTATATAAAATCTTAAACCTAAATGAAAGTCACTATCTATTATGCATAACATGCAATACATACGTCATAATCATGTATGCTAAAGGGCGGGTATTACAGAGAACATCTTGGAAAAATAGAAAATGGAAAATTTTGCCATATAATGTTTTGGAAATTTCTATATTAGTTGGTAAGTCCATCAAATAGACTTGTCATTATATTTGTAAAAATGATATATATATATTTTTAGTCGGGGAGAGAAAGGTAAGCTTTGAACCCTTAACCTATACAAGCCTTGAAGGGAGTTTTGCTATTAGGCTACTCAACATTTGGGTTGATAAGTTCTTTCATGAGCATTGGGTCAATTATCAATTAAATTTTATTTTTAAAATAATTTTAATTTATTTTTTTAATTTTATGAGTTATATCAATTCTATCCAGTTTTATTTTAAGTATCTATTATCTAATTATACTTTTTAAAATTATTTTTGGACATTTAAAAAGGTCTATTGGTATTAAAAAATCCAAAAATTTGCGGCATTTTGTAATTTTATCCCAACTTTTTAATTTTAATAAAAATATCTCAATTTCATCATTTCTTAGTAATTTTAGCACAAATAGACATTTAGTCAAAATTAAATAAAAATGCTGACGTGACATCTATAAAATGTCAATTTTATCCTTTATATTATAAATTCCATATAAGTCTATTTGTATAAAAGAAATCCGATCTTTTGCAACTTTTGGCAATGTTATCCCATTTTAATTTAGAAAAAATATTTCAATTTAAAATCATTTAATTAAAATTAAATAAAAGGTGTTGATATAATAATTAACAATAATTAAAAAATAAAATTTACATGTGATAAATTTTTTAATTTATGATTAACTATTGGTTTAATAAAGTTTTTTTTAAAAAAATCATATATGTGTGTGCATGTTTGTGTATTCATATATTTATGTAGTAAATATGATAAATTTTTTTTATATTTTAAAGTTATATTTTTTAACTACTTTCAAATAAATAATTATGAAATAATTAACATTTTAAATTATCTAAAATAATAATTTTTATACTAAAAATAACTTTAATTTTTAAAATTATTATAATGAAAATTAGTTATGAATTTAACAATTTTTCAATAGTAAAATTAATTCTTTTATTATTATGTCTGAATTTTATTTAATTTTTAAATAATTAATTATTTATATTAATAAATTGGCAAAATTAAAATATTTTATCAAAATTTAAAAGTTGGGATAAAATTGCTAAAAATTTAAACGTTTAGATTTTTTTATACCAATAGAATATTAATGATTTAGAATATTAAAAATGGTAAATTTGACATTTTATAAGATATCATGTCAGTATTGTTATTCAATTTTGACCAAAAGCATAGTTGTGCTAAAATTGTCAAACAGTTGCTAGATTGCAACATTATTGCCAAAATTAAAAGGTTGGGATAAAACTGCAAAAAGTCACAAACATTTGAATTTTTTACACCAATAGGCCTTTAAAAAATAAATTTGACACTTATTAAAATTTTTATCCCCTTTTTTATAAGAAAAAATAAAATGTAAAAGATGATTTCAAATCTAATCTTACAACTCTCAAAACAAATTCAAAATTTTATTTTTAAATACTTTCTTAAATTTTCAACTTTGACACTAAAATTTTTTATATTTTTATTATTTTAAAATTCACTTCTCAATTTTTGATAGTGTTATTAAAAAAAAAAACTTTTCTAATAAGAATTGAGAAAAAAAAAAGCATGAAATGAAAAGAAAAAAGAACTTCAAAGTGCTAAAAATATTAATTAATATAAAATTTTATTTTTTTTGAAAAATATGAAGAAATAATTTTTTATATTTATATATTTTTTATAGTGATAGTTAAAATTGTTTTACTTCTATATATATATGTCGTTACTTTTTTGTTTTTTGTTTTTCTTATTATCTTGATTAATTAATACACAGGAGTTAACATTTTATGTAAGAATTTAAGAAATTAATTTTTAAGTTTATTTTAATAGTGGTAAGATTAAAATTTAGAGGAAATTTTAAAAAATAGCTTGTTTGACTAAGCATGTTTATATATATATATATATATATATATAATAATTGATTTATGATTCGTTACTTTTTTTTTCTTATTATCTTGATTAATTAATACACAAGAGTTAAAATTTTATGTAAGAATTTAAGAAATTAATTATTAAGTTTATTTTGATAGTGGTAAGATTAAATTTTAGAGGAAATTTCAAAAAATGGCTTGTTTGACTAAGCCTGTTTCTTTTTTAGTCTGACCCATTTTATTTTTTCAGAACTTATTTTTGTGTTTTCAGTTTTGGCCTAGTGTGTTTTTGTTTTTCATTTCTCATTTTTTTCGTGGAGCAGCAGTTTTACAGTCGGTTATTTTTGCTTTCATTTAGCTTCCTTTTGCATGTCCGTTCTCGTCGTTTCATTTTCTACGGATTTTGTGTCTGCTCTTTCTTTTCTTTCTTCATGTTTTCAATTTCTTCTTATTTTTTATTTTTTTAACCAGTGTTTTCTTGTTGATTTGAGTTTTAAGTTAGTAGTTATGGGGAAAGATAGTAGTGAAATTGTTTTTAGGAGAATTTCTACTCGTTTAAGCAGTGGTGTTGCACAATCTTCTCCTTCATCTGGAAAGAAGAAGGATATGAATTTTTCATCATCTGAAATGAAGAAGAGTGATACTGTTTCTAAAAAGAGGAAGAACCACAGTGAATCTAAGAAGAATAACAGTGTTGCTAAGAAGAAAAAGAAGTTGTCCTTTAGTGAAAACTCTCCTAAAAAATCTGAAACTTGCTATAAGGTATGTTTGCTTTTCTTTTAATTTTTCTTTTCTAAATCTGTTATTTTTCTTATTAAGTTGTTTTTTTTTAATTTTTTATTGTTGCTTTTTATTGCTTGTTGCTTGTTGTTGTATATGTTGTTTTAGGTTTGTTTCTTTTTGCTGCTTGTTTTAATTTTTTTTAATGTAATTTTTATTATTTATTTCAGGAATGGGAGCATTTTATTAAACCAGAGGAACGTTTTAAGAGTAGAATTTTTAGTTATGTGAATGAGAATGGCATTCCAAAGCTGAAGAAAAAATTGAGTGAAAGTTAATTGGATTTATTTAGAAAAAGTTATTTTGGTTATTTTTTGGATATGAAGGATATTAAATTGCAGCCTTAGGTTCTTCATTGCTTTTAAGGGAAGTATTTCAATCTAAATCTGATGAAATTTGGTTTGATATTTTTGGTTTTCGTTTAAAGTTTTCTATTGGTGAATTTGCTCTTGTTTTGGGGCTGAAGTATATTAATGATTTTGAGAGAAATAAGATTTGGAAATCTATGAAGAATAATTTGGTTGATAAATTTTTTGATGGTCCTTCAAAAGTGAAGAGGAGTGATATTGAAGACTATTTTTTTTTGCAGAGTTTGATTATGATGAGGATGCTCTAAAATTGACTATTCTTTATTTTGTTAATAATTTTTTATTTTCTGGTCCTAAGGAGAAGTTTGTTAATAAATATTTTTTTAATGTTGTTGATGCTGATTTGTATAATGAGTATCCTTGGGGAAAATATTCTTTTACTTTTACTTTGGATTGTTTAAGGGGAAGGTTTGTGGGGACTAAGAAGAAAGAAGACCATTATTATTTTTACCATCTCGTTTGCTTTCCATTAGCTTTACAAATTTAGTTTTATGAATGCTGCGATTATTGTGAGGGTTTGTTTGCCATTCATAATAGTTCTTTGATTCCTCATCTATTGAATTGGCATGATTCTTTTGCGTTGAATTTCAAGAAGTTGAATTCATAGATTTAAATTTATCTTCTTCTCAGGTAATTGCTTTTTTTTTCATTTTTTTAGGTTTTGTTACTTCTTGCTGGTTTTTGTTGCTTATTTTTCTTATCTGTTGTTTTTGTAGTTGAAATTGAATAATATTGTACTTACTAATGCTGAAGAGGAGTCTCTACATTTGAATGGCTTTTTTGAGAAGCCAAAAGTTGAAAAAGTCAATGTATCTGATGTTCATGATGAAAATGTGGACAGTGGAGATGATTTCCAGTCACCTATTCCGTGAAAGTTTAAAAAAGTGAAATTTGTTAGTCATAAAGAGCGATCAAGCATTAGTCATGCTGTTGGTGATAGGGATGCTATGTTGAAAAAGAAAATTGATGATTTAGAGAAGAGGACTAATGAAGAATTTTCTTCTTTGAGAATTTTTATTGAGGAGAAATTTTCTGTTTAAAAGGGAAGTTAGATAGAATTCTTCAACATAAATTTTCTTTTTTTTTTTCTTCTAATGTTGATAAGGATGAAGAATATGAGAAATATGATGAAGTTGTTTCTGATAGTAAAAGTGATAAGGATAGTGTGGATGAGAGAAATTATAATTTTGATATTTTTTTGGATGCTATTGCTTTGGGTAAAGGGAAAAATAATTTTATTGAAAAGAAAAACAATGCTAATGAAGAGAATTGGAGAAATGAAGAGGAAAAAAAGAGAAATGAAGAAGAGGATAAGAAAAATAAAGAAGAGGACAAGAAAAATAAAGAAGAGTTGAAGAAAAATGTTGAAGAGCAAGATTTGAAGAAAAATATTGAAGAGGAGAAGAAAAAAGATATTTCAGGTATTGTTCTGCAATCTGATTCTTCTGATAGTGATTCTGATGATAGTTTTTTAGAGAAGATTGATGCTATTGTGAAGAGTTTCAGACAGAAAAGGGTAAATTTTCTGTTGTTTTTTTATTTTTTTATTAATTTTTTTGTTGCTTTTCTTATTTTTTATGTTATTTTAATTGTGTTTTGTTTATATAGGGAGCTATACCTAAACTTATGAATGTATCTGTTAATGAATCTGACAATCCAGTAAGAGCTATAGTTCCATATATTGAACCTACATTTATTCCACCTATGTCCATGGTGTATACTCCTGAAAGTTTGGCACATGCAAGGAGGGTTGTTAGGCCAAGTGTGAAAGTTAAATCTCCATTTGTTAGAGAGTTTAATTCAGAAGCAGGCTTAAAAGATATTAGCCAGTCTTATTATGCTCATTAGCCTTTTGATGATTGTGTTGATGGTGCTCTTGATTTTGAAGAGCTTGTTGCTTTTAATAAATGGATTGACGAAGGAGCTTATAAGCGCAAAAAGTAATTATTTTATTTATATTTTTTATATATTTGATTTTTCATACATTATCTATTTTTTAATATTATTTTTTATTATTGTTAGGTTAAATTTAAAGTATCCTGAGAAATATGAGGTTCTAAAACCTGGATTCAACTTTTATTTTATTTATAATTTCTTCCAAAACATTGTTTCATACCTTGTTTTATCTTGGGGAGCTCATCACTTGTTCTGTATATTTCTTATTTTATTATTTATTGTCTTTAATTTTTTAATTTTATTGTTTTTTTGCAGTACCTTAATGTGATTTTTTATTATTTTAGAAAATGGGGGAAATCTTTTGAAAGTTACATTGTGAATTTCACAACAACCGATGCATTATTTGATGGAAGTTTGCAGAAAGCTTATACTCAGTTTATAGAAAATAAGTTTATATTTTCTTTTTATCATATTGTGTATAAGTATATATTAGGAGATGTGATGCTTATGGCAAAGCCATGGGTTGATGTTGAGCATATTATATTCCTTGTTCATATCAATTCTCAACAACATTGGATTCTTACAAGGTTCAACATCAAGCATTGGTGTATTTACTTATATAATTCTTTGAAGGGTGCTCCTGGCACTGTCTATGCTCTTGAAGTTGTTAAGGCTTATAGTGTGATGCTGCCAGTTTTTTTTAAAGAGATTGGAATTTTTTCTGACCAAATTGTTGGTGATAAAAGACATTTGCACGTTGAACTTGTTTCTGATTTACCTATTCAGGAAACTCCGTAATAAATTTGTTTCTTTTTTATTATTAATTTAATCTTTTTAATTTTTTTCAGTGATTGTGGAGCTTTTATTTGTGCATTTACTGAATATCATGACATAGAGATTCCCCAAAATTTTAATGTAGAGGTTTATAGGTCAAGACTTGCATTATCACTGTATCGGTATGGTATGAGAAAGGTCCATGGTAATATTGTGAGTGACTTAGAGCAGACTGGAAAGATTAAAAGGAGAAGGAAACTGAAGAAGTGATATTTAGGAGTTATTTGTTGGTTTAGTACTATTTAGTATCTTTATATCTTTTTTTTTTTTGTTGTGATACAGTGTTTTTTAAACACATTAAGTTTGAATATTTGTAATGCATATTTATTTTTATTAATAGAAGTTTTAAAGTTTTTTTGTGAATTTTTTTAAGTATTAATGTTATTTTTTTGTTTTTTATTGTTGCTTTTTGTTGTCTTTTGTAGATTTCGATTATTGCTTTTTTTTCATGTTGTTTCTTTTTATTTCTACTTGTTGTTCTTTTGTTGTTTTTATAATATTTGTTGTGTTTTGTTGTTGCTTTGTGTTGCTTTTTGTTATTTCTCTATTGTTGCTTTTTGTTTCTTTTTTTGAATTCTCACTGTTGCTGATATTAATATGAATAACTAAATAAATAAAATAAAAATGATATGAAATATTAAAAATTATATACTAACAATCACATTAATGAAATATGTGAATTCTTACAATAAGAATGAAAACTTTTGGACTTATAAAAAAGGAAATGTTTCTTTTTAGTTTTTTTAGGTACATTTTTGCATGTCTTTATGTTGTGCCCAAGTTGTCCATACTTTCCACATTTGTTTTTATTTCCATTCTCCTATGGTGCTCTAATTCTTTTTTTCTTTGGTCTTCTAGCTTTTATTCTGCTCTGCGGTGGGTCTACTTATATATGTTGCTCTTCATGTGGTATTTTTCATATTGCATGATTTGGAATTTGATGTATTGTTTCTTTGTATGTTTCCAAGAGTGCCTGTTTTATGTAGAAATATGAGCAATATCTGTATAGATCTTGATTCATTTGCTTCAATATTACAAGTACATGTGAACATGGCAGCTCATCGATTTAGAACCTGTTGCATGTACATTTTCTTTCTTCCATTTTGACAATGAATGTTATATTCAAGTCATAGACAGTGAATATTTCTTCTCTTGAAGGTCTAACTTGCATTGAAATTAAAAAAATGAGGAAAATAAAAATAAAACACAGCAGTGTGACTTGTTACTTTTTGTTGCTTTGTTATTTCTTTTTATTGTTATAATATGAAATGCAATATTAAATACAATATCAACTATTTTAAAATAAATATTAAATGAAAAATAATTGTAGGATGATAAACAATTGCAACAGTAACAAAAAACAACAACGTATCTAATATTAAGCAAAGAAGTAATAATATAACCTGTAGCTTTAGGCTTTTCATGTAGTTGTCATTAATCATATCTTGTGGTCTTTTTGCAAGCCTGCTAAATGTTGATCTTGCAAGATTCCTATTTGTATAGGTCCATTCTTGCACTAAAGCATACAGGTACTATAGCAATGTTGTTATCGGTAGGTCTTTAGCTTTCTTGATCACTACATTCAATGATTCAGCTATATTTGAAGTCATTACTAAGTATTTATTATTGATTGAGAAAGGTCTAGCTCATTTATGATACTCGATGTTTTTCAAGTATAGGGTTATCCTTTCATTAATCTTTTTCAAGTCATTCATATGGTACTCAAACTCTTCAACGGTGTATGCTTTTGCTGCTTGAAAAAAAGAATCTTTGATGCTTTTTTAGTGCTTTTTGAAGTTGTTTTCAGGTTGTTTAAAAGATGGTATATAGAAATACCATGGGTTGCTTTAGGGTATATTTCTTATATTACTTTTTCTATACTTTCATATCTGTCAAAAATTATAGAAATTCTTTCTCTACACCTAAAAATTTATCTGATTTTTTTAAAGAACCATTCCCAAGATTCATCATTTTCAGAGTCAACAATAGAGAAAGCAAGAGGAAAGATTTTACCATCAGCATCTTATGTTGTTGCTGAAAGCAGTGTGCTACCATATGTTCCTATCAGAAATGTGCCATCGACTACTATAATAGGTCTACAATATTTCTAGCCTTTTATTGATGCATCAAGTGCCATGAACACATAGAGGAATGAGTGATCTTCTTTCGTATTGAGGTCAACAATTGATCCTGGATTTATTGTCTTTAGCATGTATAGGAAACTTGGTAAAAGTGCATAGGATTCATTCGGTTTACCTTTTAGCATTTGAAGTGCTTTTTCTCTTAATCTCCATGCTTTTAGGTAGTTTATATTAATGTCATACTCTTCTTTTATGTCTCTTGTTATATCTGCTGGCGAGTATATGGTTTTGACACTCTAGTATTTTGATTTTATATAGTCAGCCACCAGAGTTATTGTTGTTTGTCTTTGGTCTGCTAATATGATGTCCATGCTGCATGTGTGGATGTTGTTGAACTTTTTAACAATAAATTTGTCTATTTTTCCAATTTCTGAAGCTCTTATCACCCAGCTGCATTTGTTATCTAAACATTTAGCAACAAAGTTGAGAGTATTTGTCTTAACAGTTCTGTACTGGAAGTGGTTCTTGACAGCACTAAGTCTTAATACTTTTTTAAATTCTTCTTTGTTGTTATATATTAAACCTTCTTCAAGTTCTGTTATTGTTTTGTTGCAGATTGTTGATGATTCTTCACTCCCATATTCTAATAGAAGGATGTCCGTCATCATTTTTGCAAAATTCCAAAAATCTGAATTTTAGTTATTTGCTTCTATATTTGTTGAGCTGTGTTTAGAAATTGATACCAGATCTATTTCAGTTATTGAATTTTGTTGCAACATGTTGTTGTTGAAGCTTGTTTCTAGAAATTCTTTTTTCTCAACAGTGGTGTATCGAGGGAATTTTGTCAAATCAGACTTTTTCTTCTTTAGTTGCAAATAGAAGAAGAGAGTTGCATTGTATTCTATTTTTAAAGGTGGATAATTTTCTCTGACTTTGTACTCTATGACCATTTACTAAAAATTTATTTCAATTTGAAGCCGCTTTGATATTATTTTCAACATTTTATCAAAGCTGCAGTTTAGTTGTATGTTAATTCCTGTCATATCAAAATCAACGTAATCCACTACTTTATTTCAGTTCCCATTGTGATGAATGAAGATAGGTATGATTTCCATTGTACCTGTAATTAAAAAATTAAAAAAAATTGGTTAGTTATTTTGCTGTTTTAGACATTGTTACTTTTTGTCTCAGGTTCAGGTTTTTGTTGCTTATTGTTTCTTCTTGTTTCTTTAAGTTACTTTTTCATTCATGTTTAAGCTTTTGTTATTTCTTGTTGCTTTTTGTTTCTTTTTTTCTCTTACTTCTTTAGCTTTTGTTGTTTCTTATTTTTTCTTGTTGCTTTTTGTTGCTGTTTTTTTGTTTCTAAGAAACTGATGTCGAATATTGTTCTTATTGTTTATAACCATTGAAAAAGCATTTATATAGTTTAAATATATTTTTAATATTTTTTATAATCGTGGTTTATAAATTCTTATTGAAAAAATATGATTTCAGAAAAATAGAAAAGTATATCTGATATGTTTTTGAGGTGCATACATATTTTGTGAATGATTGTTGCTTTTGATCTTCAATGCTGTTTCGGTTATTGTTCTAATGTTGATTTCCTTGATTTGTTGAACAAAGTTGTTACAGATCTAGCTTTTTTAGATCCATAAACTTGATTTGGAGATGCTTTGTGTCGCAAAATTCAGAAGAAAAAAGTAGCCAAAAACGATTGGAGAAATAAAATGCGACTTTGAGTTGCTTGCGATTTTGATTGATAAAAGAGAAAATTAAAATTGATTGGAGAAGAATTTTTGTTGATCGATCGTTGAAGAGGATTTCTGGAGCTGATTTTTCATTTTTTTTAGGAATCAGTACTTGTTTGGGAAACATATGTTGGCTTGTTTAGGAATATTTATCTTTTAGCTGAAAAACGTAATATTATATATGGTCTAGATTTGAAAAAAAAAAAAAAAAAGCTATTTTTGAAAAAACTTTTAGTCAATGTGGTTTTTGATATTATTTTTTATTTTTGGTCTATTTTCGAAAAATCCCTAAAATTTAAAAATAATTTTTTAGGAATTTAATTTTTCTTTAATAAGTATAAATTTATTTTATAGAAATCTAAAAATAATTTTAACAATTATATTTTTAAAATATAATTAAATAGAGTTGACACAATAGATAAAACTATACAAACAAATTAAACAATTTTAAAAATAAAAATTTACTTAATAATTGCCCTAAAATTTATTATAAAACTGGTTATTTTTTGGTATAATTTTCTTTAAGACCCGACAAGGACCATGCTTTTCTTTGCTTCAATTTATCATGAACAGCCATTGGCAGTCTCTCCTTTCGTAAATACACCATTACTTGGTCTCCAATCTTGAATCGTTGATGTCTTTTATGCTTATCCACTATAGTGTTATAAAGGATAGTAGCATCACTAAGTTCTATAACATTTCTGATTTAATGATTAAATTTTAATAGAAATTTTTTGGTATACAAATACTGTAATTTTGAAATTATCTCTATTAGTTTTATTCATTAGTCAAAAAGAAAATTTGTTAATCAATTTATTTTATATTTCAGTCTCAAATATTATATATATATATATATATATATATATATATATATATACTCAATTAATTTTATATTAGTATTTTTAGCAATTACAATGGTTTTTATATTTAAATAAAATTTTAAAGTAATAAATCACATTGTAATTATTATTTAATTGTACTTTTTAATTAAATGAAGTTTAAAATAAAAGTACCTTCTTAAAATTACAAATTAAAACTAGAATTACTATATCTTAAATTATTTTAAAATAAAATGACAAAAATAAATATATGATTATTTCAATAGATTACAAATTAAAATTTTTAAAAAATAAGTATGAAAATTTTTATATTAAATTTTAGTTTACTTGTAATTTTTATTTTCAAGTTTTTAGTTTTTACATATTTTTGAAGATTTTAAATTTTAAAATATTAATAAAAATTAAGTTCAAAAATGTCAAAATTATTTATGTTTTAAAAGTTTAAAGGCTAAAATGTAAATGTTAAACAATTGATTAAGGGAAAATTTCTTTCACTGATGTATAAGACTAAAGGAGATATTTTTAAAACTTATAGTATTTATTTATTAATAAATTTTCTTTTAAAATATAATTATTAAAATAAAAACAGTTATAAGACTTTTTGTGTTATTAGTGTTTTATAAAGGACGCTCATATATATCGCAAGCTGCAACATGAATAATTTTGTCGCAGCCCGTAAAATTATATTTTTATCCCTTAAAATTTTTTTGATATTTCTTATAAAATATAGGGCCAAAAAGTAATTTTTGCTAGCCGCAATAAAATTGTGCACATTGCGACCCGGGAAAATCCAGCTTTTTTTTTTTTTTTTTTTTTTTCTTTTATAAAGCTTGTGAGACCTTTTGGAACACATTATTATAACTTCCAATTAAGGTAAAAGCAACATTACTAGTTCTTCCACTAGAAGGTAGTTTAATAAGATGTATAATATGCCCAAGAACTTTGGTATTGATAGTTGCAAAATAACTCTTTCTTGTTAATTTGATTACCAAGACCTATAATATGCCTGAGAACTTACTATCTCTATCCCAAGAAACGGACAAGAGTCTCATCAATATAAATCTAAATATGAGGTTAAATATTTCGGTGGTTACCCAACTTTGCATTAATTACATTTTGGATACTAAACTTCAATTGATTTCTTTTTATAACTAAACTTTAATTTAATTATCATCACCTGGTGACGTATTGCTTATGTGGCAGCCGGACTTAGAAAATTCAAAAAATATTCGCCACATTAGCATTCAAGTCAAACGCCGACTCATATTGATGACTTAAATGAAATCAATTAAAGTTTAGTATCCAAAATGAAATAAGTGCAAAGTTTGATGACCACCAATATAATTAACCCATTAATTAACCTCTTATCAAGAAATTTATTTAATTTATATTAAAAAATCTATTTAACCAATGTATATCTCAATATATGGTACTATGTATATTGAGAATATATAAATATTTATGAATAATTTAATATGTTATTTATTAGCTGCAGACAAGTAAACAATAAAATAGATCATCAATAAATAATTATTCAGTAAAATAATAAATGAAAGTATAGTTTAATTGATTTATATTATTTATAACTTTATTTATATTAAAATATTTCAAAATTTTTGAAGATATTAATTGTTATTTTGAATACAATATTTATTAATTAAAAATTAAAAAATAATAATTTTTATTACTATTTTTTATTTATTAACTTAATTAAGGTAGAAAGTATAAATTTTAAAATTTTTATTTAAAATAGTTAATTTCAGTTTTAAACTGACAATAAAAGTTTTTAATATTCACTTAAAAATATTTTATTTATATGTATAGTTTTGAATAATATCAATTTAGAATTAAAATAAAATTTATCTTTGCATAATTAGTTTTTGTTGACTATTTAATTATGAAATTTATATTTCAAAAAATATTTTCTTTATATTATAATTTTAAATAATGTTAATTTAAAATTAAAATAAAATGTACATATTCATAATCAAATTTTCAATTATGTAATTATGAATTTTAATTTTTTACAATTTGCAATGTAGAATTCATAATATTTTATAAATTTCTTTTCATAATCTAATTTTTTTTATGATTTTATGAATATTAAAGTATTTTTAGTTTTCATTTATATTATTATTATTTTTATTTTTAAATAACTTATTTATTCATAAAAAATTGTAAAATAATTTTTTTTATTATTTTTGGTTATTGGATATGAATTTTTTGATATAGGAGAAAATTTTTTTTTTACAAGATTAATTAATCGGTTAAATGTATTGGTAGTCATCAAATTTCGTACTTATTTCATTTTAGGAACTAAACTTCAATTGATTTCGTTTCAGTCACCAATCTAAGTTGGCAGATGACTTGTACATTGATGTGGCGAATATTCTTTGAATATTTTAGGCTTAATACATACGGAGCCTCTTGAACTTGGCAGTTTTTGCTATTTTGACACCTATACTTACATGTTTGCCATTTCAACCCTTTAACTCACCTAAAACCTATCTTATAAACTACTGCGTGCACATGTGGCGCAGAACGTGGTTTTAATTGCTAAGAGACACATCACTACCATCTGTCAACAGTCACTATACCCACTGTCCCTCTCCCTCTTAATTCAACCACCATCAACACTGCTTTGCTCCCATTTCTCTCTTCCTCCTCTTCTTCTACTTATCTCTGAAAGGAAACAGTTATGCAACATAAGTGCAGCGGAAGCATTATGCCTAAATGGGTGAAAATTTCAAAAATTTCATTTGCACAACCCTTCATCAAATGAAGAATTCTAATCCACAAGATCCAATTTGCAATTAACACATAGCTAAAACAAACACAATAGTATGTATACACAACCACTTCCAAGTTTAAGTTCAAGAACAACTTACAAACTCCAAGTGTTTGAAGAAGACCAAAATAGTTTCTCCAAGCTTTGTGTAGAACATTCAACTCTTGAAAAACATGCCCTAGTCACCCAAGTGTGTGACCTCTATCTTGAAACACCAAGCTCCCACCAAGTCACCTTCTTGCCTAGATCAAAGTAGAAGCAAGTATCCTCTCTTATGATGACCCTCACAAGAACTTGCTCTATATTAATCTTCCTAGCAAGAACAATAAGGGTTCAGTGTGTTGTTTCTTTGGGTTGATGATGGCTCATATTTTTGTCTAACAAAAACTTCTCTTTTTCTTTTGCTCAACACTTGAACAAAACTTCCATTAGAGCTCTAAAAGATAAGCAAGAGATAGCCACCAAAAAGATTGATATCAACCCACACTAAAAGACAAAAATAAGTGTAGAGATTGCCACCTCATCATGACATCATGCATGACATCACCATGATATCACAATGACATCATCCATGACATCACAATGACATCATCCATGACATCACTATGACATCATCATGACATCATATGGGCCCACCACATGACATCATCGATGACATCATCATGACACTTGTCATCTAGTACCAATATACATTTGACAAGTGGCCTATACAAGTGTCCAAAGAAGAAGTAGACAACACATCCAATGTATTTGTAT
>CATIWO010047329.1:0-11056 GCA_949673435.1 Macaranga tanarius | reverse complement strand
ATATCAGAGATCTTGAATGAGCAACTGAAGGAGATAACGGTTTCACTTGATTTTGCATCTTGTGTTTTCGGAATGTTCAAGAAATCTGCTGTGGTTGTTGACTTTGTTTCAAAAGGAAAATCTGGTCTTCCAACAGGTTCTACATCAGTTGATGCTCTTGGATACTCACTGACATATGTCCCTAGGTTCATAAGGCAGACATAGATGATGATGAGAGAGAGAGAGAGAGAGAGAGAAGAGGGAGAGTGAAAAAAATTGGTAAAATTTTTTTTTGTTAAGTGACACGTGGCTGCCACGTGTCAATAATATGTCGCCACGTGTCACTCAGATTGACGTGTTAGGTTCCCACATGCCAGCTTGGATGTACTTGGCACACGTCATCGCCACCTAACAGCCACGTCATTGTCTGCAGCCGAAAAATTTGCTTGAACCCTTTACTGGGACTTTTTGCAAAGGTTGGGAGGTTTTAAGTTACTAAAAAAAGGTCAGATACTTTTAAGTTACTTGTTGTAAAGGTTGGGTACCGTTATTGTAAATTACCCAATTTTGAATGTTTAATTTCTGTTTATGTGGACGGCATAATTTTTTGAAAAAAGTACTGACAACATGATAAAAGAATAAAAATAGAATAATAAATTAGGGTAAAAAATTAAAAAGGTAGTTTAGGAATTATAATTAATTAAAGAATAAACATATTAACTAAAGGATAAAGATGTAATTTATAATAAAAAAATTGAAATAGAAGTGCAAAAATAAACCAGTAGAGTTCAAAAATTCCCACATTTTTTAAAATTTTTTGCATATATCTCTTTCCTCGAGAAGAATCTTAATTAAACTCAATTTAGCTAATTAATTAATTAATTAAAAACATACAAAGCCGTGATCACTTTTTTCTCTATAAAAATATTAGCCTCTAAACATTTGTTATTGAATTTTTTTATATTTTATTAATTATTAGTAAACATTTTGTCTGATAGGACTGGCATACGAGGCAAAGACCCCGCAGATCAAAAATTTTTTAAAAAAATTATCTGATAATTAAAATTTTATATAGGTCAAAAATAAATTAAATTAAGGACTTAATAGATAAGTCTGAAAAACTTCAGGGGTGCAAAAAGAACTTCTGCTGCGCACAATATCAACCAAAAGAAACGTATCTACAAAAGTAACAACAGTAGCAGTGCGTGCAAGTGTCGTCCTTTTTAAGCTGACTCACTTCTTCATTGCAATCTCTCTTTCTTCTCCTCCAGCCTCACTTTTTTCTTGAACCATTTTGCTAAATGTCCGCCGCCGCCACGTCAACTTTCTCGGCTGCCAAACCGACGCTGTTAAACTCTCTTAAACCATCATCATCGAGCGCTGGTCTGCGATTCCTTTCAATCAGCTCAACGCCTTTCTTTAAGCCACTCAGAGCTACTAGCGGCGGAGGAGGGTCGGCTGTGGGTGCTCGGAGCATGATGATTCCAGCTGTTAGGCCTTTGATTTCACTTGATTTTGAAACATCGGTTTTCAATAAGGAGAAAATTTCTCTTGCTGGCCATGATGAGGTTCATAAAGATTTCAAATTTTTAATTTTTCTGGGGTTATGTTGCTAAATGAGCATAAAGATTGTTGCTTTTTGTTAATTTATTGTTGTTTTGATTGTTGTTGTGGTAGTACATTGTGAGAGGTGGCAGGGATTTGTTCAAATTGTTGCCTGATGCTTTCAAAGGAATTAAGCAAATTGGTGTAATTGGATGGGGTTCTCAGGTGAATTTCACTGAATTCTTGGAGTTTCAGACCTTCTATATCTTTTTTGTGCTTAATAATGATTACTTTTTTTTTTTTTTTTTTTTTTTTGTAAATTAAAGGGACCTGCTCAGGCTCAGAATTTAAGGGATTCTTTGGCTGACGCCAACTCTAAGATTGCAGTGAAGGTAATTTAATTTATGTCTGGTTTGGTGTTTTATTTGTTTAATGAATTTTTTATGCATGCATATAATGTGGGTTAACTTTGCACATATGATGTTAGATTGGACTCAGAAAGGGGTCTCGTTCATTTGCTGAAGCTCGTGCTGCTGGTTTTACTGAAGAGAATGGAACTTTGGGTGATATTTGGGAAACAATTTCAGGCAGTGATCTTGTTCTGCTATTGATTTCTGATGCTGCACAGGTTCGTTACTTGTGTAATGCTCAGCTAGGCTTCTAGTCCTGCTAAATTTACTCTGTGGCTGTTAGATTTGGCAAAATGCATTGTCTAGATTGTTTCAATTTTGAACGGTCCTGCTCTTCTTGTTATGTGAAAAACTTGAGACTATTCTCATAATCTGTCCCCTAAGGAGCATGAGAATTGGTATGCACTTCTGCCACATCTTCTATGCGATGTATTATCGTTGTTTGTCTCCTGTAGATTATTTGTTATCAATTCTTCATGAAGTTCTCTCTTTGAGGAAGGACTAGATATCATAATCATTTATTCATGACTGCACATCTGGTATATCTCTTTTTGTGTGTTCATTGGTTAGTATAATTATGCTTTGTTAAATGTTGATAAATGTGATGTTTCTTCTTAGGGGTATCTTTCTGATCTTGTCATTTACTTACTGGACTGCTAAGTGCTAATTTCACCTTGTTTCTAGAGCATCTTTTAGCTTCTTTCTTCTTTTTCTTTTTTTGTTTGCATGTTCTTCTAAATTTCCAATGAGTAAAATTCTGTGACACTAATTCTGTAACAATTATACTTTCATAAGGTAGATGCTTAGCAAAATTAATTTTTGATGGGAAATCTCATAAACTCTATGGTTTTTGCTAGGATGAAAGTCTGTTAATTTTTGTTTTCTCTCCATAATGATTCTAAGTTTGTTTACTGTAACAGGCTGATAATTATGAGAAAATTTTCTCCCATATGAAGCCAAACAGCATACTTGGTCTTTCCCATGGATTTCTTCTTGGACATTTACAGTCAATGGGACTTGACTTCCCAAAGAACATTAGTGTTATTGCTGTGTGTCCCAAGGGAATGGGTCCATCTGTGAGGAGACTTTATGTCCAAGGCAAAGAGATCAATGGTGCTGGAATTAATTCTAGTTTTGCAGTCCACCAGGTTCTGTATATATATCTGCCACACAGGCATACATTGGGGATTGGGCATGTACATGTGTGGTTCAAGTCATTTTATTGGCTCTTTTGGTTTTAATTGTTTCCTGTTTATAGGATGTCAATGGTAGAGCCACAGATGTTGCCTTGGGATGGTCTATTGCCCTTGGTTCTCCTTTCACTTTTGCCACTACACTAGAACAGGAGTACAGGAGTGACATATTTGGGGAGCGTGGTGTGTATAGCTAGTAGTTTCCCTCATCTTTATTTTGTTGTGTTCTAACTGCATGACACATGACTTCCATTTGCGTGGTCTATAGGCATTTTACTTGGTGCTGTTCATGGAATTGTGGAGGCTTTATTCAGACGGTACACTGAAAATGGAATGAGTGAAGATGAGGCTTACAAGAACACTGTTGAGTGCATAACTGGAATTATATCAAAGACCATCTCAACCCAGGTCATCTAGCAATCAGATTTGATTCCTATTCTCCTGTATATCTTTCTTATGCATGCTTAATGTTGATTATTAGGCACACATCTTTTGTTTAACTTTCATATTGTGTCTTCTTACAGGGCATGTTGGCTGTATATAATTCCTTGTCTCAGGAAGGCAAAAAACAATTTGAGACTGCATACAGTGCCTCCTATTATCCTTGCATGGACATCTTGTACGAGTGCTATGAGGATGTGGCCTGCGGCAGTGAGATCCGCAGCGTTGTCTTGGCTGGCCGTCGCTTTTATGTAGGTTAATTTTTTCATTATTTTTTGCACAACACTGATTCAGAAGCACTTGTTTGGAATTCAATTGGTGCTATTGTTTTGTATATGTGTTGTAATTTAGAACTGTGTCTTGGAGGTGGTAACTTGTAAATTGAAGCTTGTTTAATTGTCAATGTCTTTCCTATTTGAGGAAAAGAGAAGTTATTACAAGCATAATTTGTGTTCTCATTTTATAGGAAAAAGATGGTTTGCCAGCTTTCCCAATGGGTAAAATTGATCAGACACGCATGTGGAAGGTTGGCGAACGAGTTCGATCAACTCGAGCGGCAGGGGACTTAGGTCCATTAGATCCTTTCACTGCTGGAGTCTATGCGGCGCTAATGATGGCTCAGGTATGATGCTTCTCTTGTGAATGAAATGAGATGGTAAAATACAGAATTGCCATGGCCTAATCTTCTAACTACTGAAGGTTTCTTTCTTTAAAGTTAGAATGCAACTAAAGAATTCACCAAACTGTTGTTGTTATTCTTCTGTTCAATTTTCTGTTTCCTTTTTTGTTTAAGGCTTATAATAAAAAGTTTGGCCTGTTACTACACTTTGCTAGGAAGAAAGGGGTTTGGGATTGATAGTGTTTATGTCTCTGCTGTTTGGTTGTTCAATGGGTAATGCTTCCATCTTTTGCTTTCCAGATCGAAATTTTGAAAAAGAAAGGGCACTCGTACTCTGAGATCATTAATGAGAGTGTGATTGAGTCTGTGGATTCCTTGAATCCGTTTATGCATGCTCGTGGGGTTTCTTTTATGGTCGACAATTGCTCAACAACAGCAAGATTGGGATCAAGAAAATGGGCTCCTCGTTTCGATTATATCCTGACGCAGCAAGCTTTGGTATCAGTGGATAATGGCACTCCCATCAACCGTGATCTTATCAGCAACTTTTTGTCGGATCCAGTGCATGGAGCCATAGAGGTATGTGCGCAGTTGAGACCTACAGTTGACATTTCAGTTCCTCCAGATGCTGATTTCGTGAGACCTGAATTGCGTCAATCTAGTAACTGAGATCTAGAGGAAAAACTTTAGCATGGATCAGCTAGTAGAATTCCTACTTATAAGGTTGAGTGAGAAGGTTGCTTTGAATCGCAACGTGTGTAGTTTTGTGAACTTATGTTATGTGTATGGTCTAGTTTTATGAACGAATTTATGTGTGATGTTTGTAGCATTCAAATATGAGACATGTTTGTGTGTTTCTTTTAAGTAACTTTTCCAAGGCGATGTTGTTCCTTGGTGAATGAAGTTCAATATCTGAAGAGTGAAGGATTTCTTAGTTGCATGTGGTCCGTCTGCTATGAAGATCATCCTCAAATGAAAAACCCTGGGTAATGTTAAATGCGCTCCCCTGTAAATATGTAATTTAAAAAAAAAATTGTTAATATTGTGCGGCACGATACCTATTGCTGCCCATAATAGGTATTTCTTAGAAAGAGATGCTCTTCCCTTGTCCATCTCGTTAATTCTCAAACCAATAAAAGATGCATAATTTAGCCTGCATGTCTAACAGTATACAGCGTGGAGGCACCCATATCTGCAAAAGAAAGCATTCATAAGAATTTAAGGGTGTGTTTATTTTGAAAAAAGTACTCCAATTTTTTAGGAAATTTTTCAAAATGAGAATAGAAAATAGAAATTTATGTTTATTTTGTGTATTTTCATAAAAAATCTCACTTAGAAAAGTATTTTTACTATTTTTCTAATTTTAAAAGAAAAGTGGAAAATAATTTTTTTTGTTTTTTAAATTTTCCTTATTAAAATTATAAACTGAAAACTTCGTGTTTTTATTTCTAACAAGTAAATATGTTTTACAAATTTTCTATAAAAATGAAAAATTTTTATTTTTTTGAAAATTGAAAATTAAAAAATAAAAATAAAAAAATAATTCTCTGAAAGTAAACACATCCTGAGCATTCCTGAATCATCCATATCTCAAGCAGCGCCTAACCAACTCCACAAGGCCTTATCATCCATGATCCTTCATGTTAAGGTATGTAAAACGTGAAGAAAATTCTTTTATCTACATAATATGGTACCATGATCCTTCTATGTCCCTCTTTTTTTTTTTTTTTTTTTTTTGAGGAAATGATCCTATGTAAAACGTGAAGAAAGTTCTTTTATCTACATAATATAGTCGCATACATATTTAAATGGTTGAATTATTGGCGCATATTTATTAATTATGTATTATACAATGCAAAATTATAAAATATTTGAAATATGTGTCAATCAAGTGATCAACTATTTATGATGTGTACATCTTGGGATTAGCTCCTTGTGATGAGGGCTGACGCTGAGCAAAAAAAACCGAAAACCGACTAACCGAGCCGAACCGACTGGTTCAGTTGGATTATCTATATGTTTGGTTCGATTTCAGTTTTTAAAAATATATAACCGACTGGTTTAGTTCAGTTTCGGTTTTCAATTTGAAAAATTGAAAATAACCGAACCGACCGACTCCACTATATATTTATTATAAAAATATTAAATAAATATATTAATTAGAAAAAATTATATATAAATATTAAAATTATAAATAAAAAATATTTTTTTTAGTTATATAATTAAAGAATAAGTTTAAAAAATTATAAAATAATAAATAAAAAATAAAACTTTTATTTAAAAAATAAAATTAATTAATCGAAATAATCGACCGAACCAAGTTGGTTCGGTTAATTTCAATTTCTTTCTGATTTGATTCGATTTCGGTCAGAAATATCTCTAGGTCGGTTTTGGTGCCAAAACCCACCTATGCTCACCCCTACTTGTGATTTGTACTTCTCACTTGGATACAATCTAACAAAGCTGCAGCCACTGCCTGTGATTTGTACTTCTCACTTGGATACAATCTAACAAAGCTGCAGCCACTGCCGACAACAATCAAGACATCGAAACAAAACTGTTGGACAACAATGAAGACATCCAAACAAAACTGTTGGCTGACGGAAAACCTTCAAGTTACAGTTTAATGATACTCTTTTAACATCTTCTAATGATACTTTCTTTTTTTTAATTAACAAAACACACGCATTGCAACCAGTTAGATAGTTTCAAAAGCCTGGGTTAATTTCTGCATTAGATCTGATTATCATTCTTAAATAGTCTTACCCTGCTAACAGAGACAAATAAACAAGGCTATATTGCGTTACAAAAACAACATGAAACAAATAACCAAGGCGATATTGTAACTAAAATAGCACTGACTACTTTGTTTCCTGAGAAAGAAGTCTATTACAGACCTTTAAATGAAAATCCAACAGAAAAGCGAAAATATGTATGAACAAAACACGACACCGTTAATAACCAAAAAAGGCAAAAAGCTAGAATTATTAATTTTTTAACTTCCATTAGAAGGAACATCCTACCAAACCATCATAATCTAACTATATAAGTGCTTTCATAATAGAATGCATCACTGGATGCAAAATCCAAGCGACAACACAAGGTAACTAGCCATCATAGTCGCCCTCATAAAACTTGTTCTCCGGATAAAACACAGCCACAACTTGATTTCCGCTAAATTTCCTGCCGTTCATCCCTGATCGGGCTTTTGTAGCACCTTCAATATCTGCATACTCCAAGAACACCTAGACAATAGCAGGAAATTTGTGTTCAGCATGTTCTCAAGAAAAGATGTTTCTGGAAAAGTAATTTGGAGGAAAAAAAAAAGTAACAAATGCTGACCTTCCCAACTCCTGATGAAGGTTCACCATCTTCCCTTGGGCGTGGGATAACAACATTCACCAGTGTACCTGCAGTTAGAGTGTGAAAATATGCAACAATATTTTTCAAAATTAACAATTCCATTTTTTAAAAAAACGGATATCAAGTAAATATAAATAGGGGATAATGAAGTCTTCTGTCTGTGAATGTTAAGCCTGATTCTTTATAGCAGAATGTGGGACAACAAAAGGCTGTAAAACAGACATAGAACAAAAAGAAAATAAAGAAAATCAATTACAATTTAAGAAGCCTTAAGAGTAGAATATTTAAAAAAAAAAAAAAGAGGGGGGGGGGCGGCCTAACTAAGAAAGCCTCACAGGAAAAAAAAGAAGGGGGCAGCTAACTCAGAATATAATAAACAAAACAGACAATCCAGAGATTTTACCAAATTTCCCGCCTTCGCCTCTCATGTCTTCCAAGATGTCTTCATACTCATCATCATCTCTGAGCTCATCCACCATAACTACTTGAGTTAGGCATACGACTTTAGTAGGCACAGGTTGTAACATAAGCCTCTGCAAGAAGATAAAGGCTTCAATAAATTAACTTTTGAATGGTAACCAAGATTACAGAAGGCAATGGATAAAAAGATGAGAGCGATGTCCAAATATAAAAATTCAGAAATAAGAACTGTGATTTCACCTGCAATGCAATTTGCTGCTGGGCATGCAAAAGTACAGTCTCTTGCTCAGGCTTAGGTTGGTTAGTACCCTGGTTGGCACGCCTAACAGTGAGAGTTTTATCACCCATTTTAATTCCATTCAAAGCAGCACAAGCTATGTCCGTAACTGAAAGGTCTTGATAAACACAAAATGCATAGCCTTTTGAGTTCCCGGTTTCCCTATCTTTGACTAGATCAAAACCTCGAAGAGGCCCAAAAGATTCTAATAACTCTCTGATTTGTGCTTCTGTGAAGTAATAGGGAAGCCCACCAACAAAGATGCGGTCTGGACCCTCAAGCCCACCAGCAGAGCCTGGAGTTAAGCCAACTGCACCCAGGTTCAGATTGGGATTGGGCTGGCTTGGACCAAGTGTAGCAGCAAGAGACGGGTTATAGTCACTAGGTCTCCTCACCTTGACAGGAGCCCCCTGGCAGAAATAATTTTTTTCCAGAGATCAAACAATTCATATATGGCATTCCATTTTGTGAACAGTTGAAATAAATCAGAGTTCTAAGCTAATGAAGATCCAACAGAAAGCTATAATTACCTCAAAAATAATTCCATCTAAAGCCATTGCATTACTAGCCTCCTCAACAGATCTCATCTCCACAAACGCAAACTTCTTTTCATGATTTATATAAACATTCACAACAGCATCCCCTTGAAGAAACCAAAAAAAAAAATAAAATTTAGAGACTAAAAACAACACATGTAATTGAGTCATCATTGGCAGAGAAAAAAGAATCAGCATACCTGGCCCAGCAGTATTTCCTCCAATTGCAGCCATTACATGGCTGAAAAAAGTTGCCACAGACTACAATATACAATAAGAGCTTAATATTAGAATTTAGAAGCAAATATATACATCTGATAAAACTATGGATAGCATGTAAAACCTGTTCGTTAGCTGAAGGGGGAAGCCCTCCGACATATACTCGACGAGCATGCCTAGTAGCCTGAAACAAGGATATAAATCAAACAATTACTTGGGAAAAAAAAATTAGAGAAGGTAAATATAATGCATTTATAATCCTCCCAACCTGCTGTGTCATTGCTTGAACTGGCATTACAGGGAGAGCACCAAACTGCTGCAGATAAACAAATGACACAAAATAAAAAACTCATATAATTAAAGAACACTATCCAAAAGCAATTAAGAGTCGCACAAAACAGTAAAGCATACCTGACCAGTCCCTAAAGGAAACATGTTTGGAAACATTCCTGGAATGGTATGAGTTGTCCCAGGAATCTGACCTGCAGAGGTAATTTGATTACGATCAGACAAAGGCATCAGTCAAGCATATATAGTAATGCATTCGGACAAATCAAAATTGACTCCTGCATCAATTTCTGATTGATCAATTAAGTCCTAACTCTTAGAATAATTTTATCAAAAGAAATAAAAAGAATACATCATTTATTCAGGTTCTGGAGGAATATTTGCAAGACTACCAAAAACAGGCAATAGTTGCCAGTTGAAGACGAACAAGAACCATCAAACCGGTGCATTGATTCCTCCTTGTACATAAAAGCTACAGAAGTCGGCTCACGCCCATTGTCAGCACAGTGGGGCAAGTAGCCCAACATTGCCTTACAACAAAAGACAAGACAAGAAACAAACAAACAAACACCAAACACAAGAAACAACAAAAACGCTCTCAGTTCCAGAATTATTTCACCAAGCAATAAATAAAAGTAAAGAGTACAGCCAATTCAGAGACCACAGCTGCTTTAAGAATCTATAAGTACATAACAAAAAGAACATAAAAACCGCTTACCAAAATGACATCATGTAATTGTTACGAACTTTCCACACTAGATCACACAAAACAAAACACTAAAGTTAAGAAATATGACAATTTTAACTATGAAGGAGAGTACATATACCTGCAGCAGCAGCAGCAACTGCAGCTGCACCTGTTAACATCGCAGATGACGGAGGAGCCATATCAAAACCACTTATCCGTTTGCTGCAAGCATATAAAGTTAGCATATGCAAAATTCCTGAATCAAGTATCATGCTCGATAAAACAAAAAAACAGAAATCCAAGCTAATCAATACCTCTTCGAGCGCGAGCGGGAACGGGATTTGGATCTAAGCTCTGATCTACCCCTTGAAGGAGACTGTGACCGGCGTCTATGCCTCTCTTCCCTATCTCTGTCATAGTCTCTTCGCCTGTGATCAACATTAACAAATAAAGTAAAAACAATAAGATCAAAACAGCATTACAATTTAGTAGTTTCAGATAAAAAATCATTTTGAATCACCTGTCCCTATCGAAATCCCGGCTTCGATGAAAATCATCATCATCACGATCTCTTCCTCCTCGTTCCCTCCTTTCACTACGATCTCTATGGCGGTCACGATCCCTATGGTGACGGTCACGGTCCTTGTCTCGGTCTCTTTCCCTATCCCTATCCCTATCCTTATCTCTCTCACGATCCTTATCTCTGTCCCTATCTCGGTCTCGATCCCTATCCTTATCACGCCCCTTCTCTCTATCCTTTTCCCTGCTCTTTGAACTCTCTCTTTCATGCTCACGAGATCCATGCTGTAAATTAACATTTGTAATCAGCACGCTTATATACCCTAAGATTTCCAGAAAAAGAAATTCGCAAATTAAACGAAAAAGTTACCTGAGATTTGGTATCGGTGAGGTCATCGGTGCGAGGCGGAGGAGAGGAGACGATGACGCCGCCGTTATCGTTATCGAAATCCATACCGTTGCCTTCGTATCTTCCTCCGTAATCGGTCATGTTAATTTTCTTTTCTCTTGGAGCTTTTAGATTTGAGAAATCTAGGGTATGGAAATGGGCGTTATAAAG
>CATIWO010047305.1:0-17085 GCA_949673435.1 Macaranga tanarius | reverse complement strand
TGATGCAAGAACAAAATGGTCCACTTATGAGCTGGAATTGATTTCTCTTGTTCAAGCATTAAAGCAGTGGCATACTTATCTTGTTCATCGTCCATTTATCGTCAACACAGATAATCAAGCTTTGAAATACTTGCACACTTCGGCTAAGGTGAATCGGATGCATGATCGCTGGTTGTCTACTATTAACAAATACACCTTTTCGGTGAAGCATAAGAGTGGGAAGATGAATGAAGTTGCAGATGCACTCAGTAGACGAGCACATTTACTTGTCACCATTAGGAATGAGTGTTTGGCTTTTGATTATATCCAAGATCTTTATAGTGAAGATGAGGATTTCAAGACCATGTGGGAAAAGTGTCATTCTCTTACTCATGGTACAGATGACTTTCTCATTCAAGATGGTTTTCTTTTCAAAGGTAATCGACTTTGTATTCCTCAATGTTCTTTGCATCTTTATCTTATTCGTGAATTATATGGAGGTGGTCTTAGAGGCCACTTTGGTCGTGACAAAACCATTGCTCTTGTAGAGGAGCGATATTATTGGCCTTCTTTGAAACGTGATGTTCAGAAATATATTCAAAAGTGTATAGTTTGCCAAAGGTCTAAAGGAACTATTCAGAATACGGGTCTCTACACTCCATTACCAATTCCAGATGCTCCTTGGGTTGATGTGAGCATGGATTTTATTTTGGGTCTTCCACGTACTCAAAAGGGTAATGATTCTGTCATGGTAGTGGTTGATAGGTATTCAAAGATGGCTCATTTTGTGGCTTGGAAAAAGACAACTGATGCTTCCAAGGTGGCTTATTTGTTCTTCAAAGAGGTGGTTCGTCTACATGGGGTTCCAAAGTCTATAACTTCTGATCGAGATACAAAATTTTTGAGCTACTTCTGGAAGTCTCTTTGGATGCGTTTGGGGACTACCTTACAATTTAGCACTACTTCTCATCCTCAGACCGATGGTCAAATGGAGGTTGTCAATCGTTCTTTAGGAAATTTAATTCGATCTAAGATTGGTGACAAGGAAAAACAGTGGGATACACTCCTTCCTCATATGGAGTTTGCTTTCAACACTTCAGTGAATCGCTCTATGGGAAAAACACCATTTGAGATTGTTTATTCTAAAGTTCCCAATCATGTTCTAGATCTCGTCGTCCTTCCAAAGCTTTGTGGTTCTAATCTGCAAGCTGATACTTTGGTGTCAAAAGCTTCTCAAATTCACAATGAAGTGAGGATAAAGCTTACGGAATCTAATTCCAAATATAAAGCAGATACGGATAAATATAGGCATTTCAAAGAATTTAAAAAAGGCGAATTAGTAATGATTCATCTTCGAAAAGAGCATTTTCCAGTGGGTACTTATAACAAGACAAAAATGAAGAAGTATGGTCCTTTCAATGTCTTGAAGAGACTCGGTACCAATGCTTATGTTATTAACCTTCCTTCGGACTGGAATATCTCTAATGTCTTCAATGTACAGGAGATATTCACATTTCATGGAGATAATCAGCTCATGTTCTGTGCTAACAACTCGGGGACGAGTTTTTCTCAAAAAGGAGGGATTGATTTAGGACATCCTCTTTCTAGTTTAGCTCCATCTAAACTCTAAATAGGAATTCCCAAGTATTTAGCAGATTATATTGTTTAGTTTCTTTTAATTCCTAGAATATGTTTTTCTTTTCCTTTTCCGTCTTTTATTAGCTTTTACAAGTCAGGTTATGTTAGGATATTTAAAGCCAAGTTCTTCTTATGAAGGAATTCATTATTTTTCTGATTGAAATAAAACTTTTATTAAAAACTTAAACTTTCTCGTCTTGTTTTCTTTCAATCTCATCTTTGTTAAATCTGTTTCTTATTCTTCATTGCTGATACGACATCATAGGTGATGATGAGGATCAATAAGGAAAAGGACAGTGGATTATACAATGCTCGAAAAAGAACAAGGGAGAAGGAGATCATGAAGATGATGCTCAAGATCAGGCCAATGATGATTCTCAATTACTGGTCCTCCATCTAGAGCTAGATAAAGTTAGAAAATCCAACAACAAAGGAGATTCTTGTCTGTGCTGTCACCCATGTAGCAATGCTACAAAATTTAGCAAGAGGCCCGACAATGAGCAACCAGCTAGCAATGCTACATCTGGCGATGCTACAACATCTACCGAGAAGCCGAGCAATGAGACAGCTACTGACTCTTCTTCAATATTTATCGTGGAGCAGGACGATGAACCTACTGGTGTTTGGAATAGACTTGGCTTATGGATATCTACCTGGTATAAGTTGGAATGGAGAAAGAGTGGCCTTCCAGAAACCAAAAACACTACAATTACCGCGAATGATACTATTACTGCTATTACCAGCACTACTAGCACTATTACTACTACTCATTCTACTACTATTACTACTACGGATACTAGTTCTACTATTACTGTTATGACGACCAAAACAAAGCCGAAGGACAGACTGTCCCTGGTATTTCAGAGGTATTCCTTTTCGTTGTCCTTTTACCATTAACTACAAAGTACAATATTTTCTTGATATATATACACACACGCACACACATGTATATGGCAATAATTTTATCATTTAAATATAGGTTCTTTATATTTGTATTTCCGTGTAATACATTTATTATTTGTAGGGTGTTATGGTTGAACCTGAGTGTAAGTATTATTCCGAAACTAAGAGTATTGAAATTGAGCAAGAGTTGAAGGAGTTGTTAGGTAAAGAACTTCGGTGGCTGCTTGAACAAGAGGCACATCACCAAGATAAACCTTGCCTTGATAAGTTCCCAACTGCATTACACACACGATTCTCACATATTTTCAAAAGTATGCTCCAAAGTGAAATTAACCAATTAAGTAAAGATTTAGAAGATTGGCAGATGGAACCATCCACACCACCAGTTGAACAAGATCAGCAACTACCAGCTGAACAGGATGAAACTCAGCTTGAAGTTGCAGAAGAACCATCAGAAGGTACATACTGTTATATTAATTAAATGTGTAACTTGATGATTACTCTTTTTATGAAATTTAATTTCGTATGAACTACCATTTTCACTTCCTGATTAATTTTTCTTTTTTCTTCCACATTTTTGTGTAGGGGTTTCAACACTCATTTTTATCAGTCCTAAATGATCATAGAGGCACTTAACATGTTGGACGTTCATATTAATTAGTATCTCTTATTTATTTATATATAGTGACTAGCCAGTTCATTTCGGAATAAGAACAATAGTGGAAGTTCTGAAGATGTCATTTTATTATTTCACATTATTTCAATAAATGCATGGGAATGTATCAGTTTCAATGTAATTGATAATTTACAATAATGATTGCTTTCATGTCTGGACTTTATCGCTTTAGTTTATTTGACTTCTATATTATTATTATTATTATTATTATTATATGAACTACAACTATATAGAGACTTTCACTAAACTTCAATTTCTAACTAATTTAACTCTTAAATGGGCACAAATTAGTGTTCATTAAATGCGATGTGATGTCAAAAAAATATGTTGATTGAGTTAATGAACAGCTCACAATCTCTTAAACGTTAAAAACAACATATAAAATTAAGAATCGGGATACATAATGTGGGACTCAATAATTTTTTTTTTTTTTGAAGAACAAACACTGCATTAAAAAGGCTAAATAGCCAAAGGAACAAAATCCAACAAGGAAGAATCGAAACCAGCAGGAACATCTTCCATAATTACAGAATCAACATCTAGACTTATAGCCCATTGAGCAATGGAATGAGCAACTTTATTATAACTTCTAGGGACATAAATAAAAGAAATAAATTGAAACTTTAAAGCAATCTGGAGAATGTCTTCAATCAGCAAATCCAAAGTAGTGAAACCCCAAGAAGATCCATTAAGGTGATTTATAACCATCAAACAATCAATCTCCACCTCCAAAGCAGAGAAACAAGCATCATGAGCTAATTGGAGAGCAAATAAAAGAGTTTGTGCTTTAATGAGTTCTACCGGTTGAGATAGCAATATCTTACCCCCAGCAGACTTGAGAACCCGACCCTCCTTATCACGCACCACCATCCCGAATCCAGCTAAACCCTCATCTTTTCGAAATGCAGCATCAGAATTTAATTTCAATCGATCCTCAGCTGGTGTTTGCCATGATCATGGAATAGCAGCACCACGAGAACCCGAACAGCCAGCTGCAACCCGAGCATTCCAAAAAGCATCCAAGAAACCATGCGCCTGCTGACTAATAAAATGAGGAAGGATCGATACATGCTCATGAACCAGTTTGTTCTGATGAAACCAAATATACCATAGAATAACCGCAACAAGCTCAAACTGCTGTTTTGACAAACGACTAGATATAAAAGAAAACCAGTCCAAAAAAGAATTACACCGAGGCATATCAGAACGCAATGCAAGAGGATAACTCAACTAAACACATCTAACCCAGTCACATGATGTAAAAATATGCACAATAGACTCCACCGCCCCTCCACATCGAGGACACTTATCAGAAATAAGCATACCTCTACTGGCAAGTCATTCAAAACAAGGCAACAAACTATGTATCAGCCGCCATATAAAAACCTTTATTTTAGAGGGTAATGAAAGGCTCCATAACCATTTCCAATGCTGAACCTGACTTCCACTATTCGAGGGTCCTGGACTCGACTCCAAAAAATTTTCCCGGGTAAGATGATAGCAAGATTTGACAGTGAATTCACCATTCAACGAACACCGCCAAAAGAAAGAGTTCTCAGGGAGCCGAAAACTTAAAGGAATATTTAAAATAGCCGAAGCTTCCGAAGGCAAGAACACCTCTTTTACTAACCCTGCTTTCCATCTCCTAACATCCTCATTAATAAGAGCCGCCACTTTTGAATTAGGATCCAGAACTCTCATGATAAATGACTTTTGTATAGGAATATCTGTAATCCAATAGTGATGCCATATGTTAATTGACATCCTATTACCTACTCACCAACACAGACCCGAAGCCAATAGTGGAATGGTTTTACATAAACTCCTCTATAAATATAATGGTTTAACACATTCCTTTGCATCAAGAAAGGAAGATCGATGAATGTACTTAGCCTTCAGAACTTGACTGTATAAAGAGCTAGGATTTCTCAAAAAATGCCAGCCTTACTTAGTAAGTAAAGCAACATTGAAAGACATCAAATGATGAAATCCAAGACCCCCATTAAACTTAGATTTTGTGAGCCCATCCCACTTCATCCAATGAATTTTTTGCCTACCAGAAGGGTCACCCCACCAATAATTAGCTATCATACACTGAAGATCATTGCAAAAAGTACTAGGAATAAGGAAACAGCTCATAACATAGATAGGAATAGCTTGCACAACTGCCTTAATTAGGATTTCTTTCCCAGCAGTCGACAATAGTTTCTCTTTCCAGCCTTATAATTTTTTCTAAATACGTTCTTGCAACGAATTAAAAATGGCCTTTTTAAACCTACCAAAAAGTGTAGGCAAACCCAGATATTTAGAATGATAATGAACAACATTCACCTCCAATATACCTTTTAACACCTGTTGTTGCTTAATCGATACACGACAACTAAAAGAGATAGCAGACTTATCAAAATTAATTAACTAACCCATGGCTTTGGAATAGATGTCTAGCACCTCTTTTATTTTCAAACAAGATGGAATAGTAGCTCTGGTAAAGAAAATACTGTCATCAGTAAAAAATACATGGGAGATACCTGGACTAGTTCCAATTACCCGAATAGAATGGAGTTCACCCTATCTCACAGCCTTAGACATCAGTGCAGATAACCCTTCAGTGCAAAGAAGAAATAAAAAAGGGGATAATGGATCCCACTGTCTTAGCCCACATGATGGCCGTAGAAAACCAGTAGGAAACCCATTAATCAGGAAAGAAAAAGACACCGATGAAAGATAAACCATCAACAAATGAATGAAATGAGAAGAAAAGCACATTCTAATAAGTATTTTTTCTAAAAAAACCCATTAAACTCTATCATATGCTTTACTCATATCCAATTTTAGTGCAATAGCTCCTTTCTTCCTTGTCATTCGATGCTTCATAGAATGGAACATTTTAAAAGCCACTAAAGCATTATCTGTAATAAGCAGGCCAGGAGCAAAAGCACTCTGAATGGGAGATATAAAAGAAGATAACACTGGTTTTAATCTATTCACCAGCACCTTAAACACCAATTTATACAACACATTATATAAACTAATAGGTCTTAAATCCTTCATAGATTTAGGACTTTTAACCTTAGGTATCAATGTAATGAAAGTATGATTTACCCTCTTAGGCATATCTGCAGTATTCAATATATGAAGCACAAGAGAAGTAACATCAGTGCCAACTATATCCCAGTACTTTTGAAAAAATAAAGCTGACATACCATCCGGACCAGGAGCTTTATTCGGGTGCATTTGTTGAAGAGCAGTGAAAACCTCATGGGCCTGAAAAGGGGTAGCCAACCCATCTGCCTCATCACTGGAAAGAGAACTCGTGACTCCCTCCAATACAGTATCAATCTCTGATGGATTGGAGGTAGAGAAAATATTCAAAAAATAAGAAAACACCACTTGTGCTATGCCTTCTGGCCCTTCCTTCCAATTACCAACATCATCTCTCAACCTGTGAAGGAAGTTTTTTTTCCGTCTAGTAGATGCTTTTTTATGAAAAAATTTAGTATTCCTATCCCCTTCTGATAACCACAAAACTCGAGATCTCTACTTCCAGTAAGTCTCTTATTTTTTAAAAAGATCCAGAATATGTTGATGAAGCTGCGCCTATTATAAAGAGACAGAGGGGCTTGAATAGCTTTGTTGCAATGACTGAAGCTAGCCAGAAGCTACCCGGATTTGCTTCGAAAGTGTAGCATAAGTAGCTTTATGCCAACACCTAAGGTGGGAAGCACAATTAGCAATTTTGGTTATCACTGAACTCAGCCCAGACTCTGCTAATCTTGTTTTCCAATCCTCCCTAATAACCAAAGAGCAGTTTTCATCTTTTGCCCATATTGCCTCAAAATGAAAGGGTCGCCGAGAAGGATGGGGCAAACCCATATAATTCTCAGCGGTCAACAGTAAAGGCATATGGTCAGAAGATAACCAGACCAGATGAGAAACCTGAGCTTGTGGGAAACTAGCACCCTAACTGGAAGAACAAATAAATCGGTCCAATCACTCATAAATCAACGCATCACCTTATCTTCCATTGGACTAAGTAAATGGGCTACCCGAGAAACCAAGATCACATAACTAATGAATGTCTAAACATTGTCAAAAAGTTGTCATTGAGGATGAGACACCATTCCATCCACTAAATTTTTTACCACATGTCAAAATCTTGTTAAAATCCCCAAAGCATAAAAGCAGTAAGACACACATAGAACAAATTCGATCAAGGAGTTCCCAAGTTCTATTTTTAAGGTGAGCTTTAGGCCAACCATATACACCAACACCACGCCGCTTTTGAGAAGATGACTCCATAGATACATCAAAAGAAATATGATGATGAGAAAATTCCTGAATAGAGACATCCAAATCCTTCCGCTAAAAAAATAGAAGACCACCTGCCATACCCAATGCTATCACATTGAAACAATGAAAATCAGGAAACAAAAATTTGAAACCTATCACCCTTTTGACTACTTAGCCGAGTTTCCATCAAAAATACCAACTCCAGTTTTTGAGAATTCATTAAAAATCGGAGTCCTCACAATGTCCAGAGATTCCCCAATCCCCGGACGTTCCAGCTAAGGATCCTTATAATGCCCGGCAGGGCTGCCTCACAGCCTTTACCTTACGATTGGTTGTGTCAGTTGCAAACTGTTTCAACTTCTTTATATTGACTGTTGATTCAAAGGACTGAGAAAATTAAGTCCTAGAGAACTCACCCAAATCAGTATTTACATCCTAAGAATGTTTCAGACCCGACCTCTTAGAAATTTCCAAAGGTGAGCCCATGGATCTTCATTTACTTGGCTACCTCACTCTGCTAGAATGCCTGAGCACAGGCGATCCCTCCACTTTCTAAGATTATTGATGCAGTTTTGTAGAACTCCCAACATTCTGAACGCCCATAGACCCAGACTGCATTATCAAGGCCACCTGATTACCATCTTGCTGCACCATAAGTTTTCCTATTTGAACAACTGAAGACACATGTCACTCTGCTGCTGCCAGCACAAGCTGTTGTTGCTCAATTGGATGCACATGACAATCCTTCTCTTGAGAGTGAGCTGTATTACCTTGCACCTTGAGGTCCGTCAGCATATTGTCAGTGCACACTTCTTGTTGCCTTAGTGAATCCTTTTTTATAGCCGAGACCGAATAGTCATCGCCAGCTAAAACACCACCTCACTGATTGCTAGCAGAACTACCCTCTAGCAAAACACGCCGAACAGATGATTTTAGGTTAGGAACCCAAACTTTATTTATCTGTCGTTTAGTCGAGAGACCTGTAGAAACATCATGAAACATATATTTATTTTTAAAAGGGGAAGCCCTAATCGATGGGTCATATGGCCACCTGTTAGATTTAATAACTTCCGGCTTATCCTTATAATCATCTTTAGTATGCCCGATATGTCCACACCAGTAATAAAATGTCTGTAATCTCTCATATCAAAAATAGATCCACACTTGATCCCCTATGCTGTTAACTACCATTGAACCACGATGCAAAGGTTGTGAGATATTAATAGAAACCCTAACCCTAACATATTGCCCCCAAGAATTTAGATCTGAGTCATTCACCTCAATCACACCTCCTAAAGTTGATCCAAACTTCAAGATGGAGTCTCTATTCTAGCGGTTTAGAGGCACATTACAGATACAGACCCGATAAGGGCAATGGTTCAAAGCCACAACTGTAGGTTGCTCATCACCATATAGCTCTCCAAAAATAATTAATTGTCGATTATAGTGCCAAGTTCCCTCACGTAATACCCGTAATCTATCCATCTTTGAATTAAACTCACACACGAAGAGATTAGAGCCAATCTTTTGAACTTTGAAACCCTTCGAAAACCTCCAAGCTCCCTTTAGTGCACCCGAAAGAGCACATAAGTTAAAAGGCTTACTAGTCACAACTCTTCCCACCAAACAGAATTCATGTCTATCAGATGCATCTTGTCTATGCAAATTTTCTTTCAGATCAATAATCACTCTCTTCTGATTGGTTAAAGAAAAATTCTCCAATAATTTCTCGAGATCCTGAGCCATCAATACACCAAATAGCAAATAGATCGGATTTGATGAAGGAAAAAAGAAAGAACAAAGTAATAGAAAAAGCTTCACAGAAGGAAACTCATAAACCCTAACCCAACCCTAAAGTCGACTAGAGAGAAAACTCCACATAGGGAACTCTTTATCCTCTATTTGTGGGACTCAATATCACGGTCCAGTAAAATGACACAAAATATTTGATAAAATTGTATTTTTCATCCTTAATTTTTATAGGGGAGCAATATAATTGGAAGAACTATTCCAATAATTTTACCGCGGTTCGCAGAATGAATCATTAGGGTAAAATTAAAAAAAAATCAGTCCTTGTTATTTTCATTACCTAATCCCTAATTCTTCATCTCGACTATCATTTATAAAACCGCTATTGATCTCATTATTTAAACCCACAACCACCGTCATAAATATTCACAAACCTTATAAACTTAAAAGAACAAAAGCTCAAATGGAACCTACCTTTGCAAAAGCACTAGATTTAAAACTAATTCCCGAGTGGAGTAGTTTTCTCTCTACCTAGGTTTTCCAAACTAGGGTTAGATTTTCCTTTCTTCATGAAAATTACCTAATTAAACTATAGTTTTTCTTCCTTTTTTCCTTTGTTTTTTTTCCCATTGCTTTATGTTCCTATGGCTCAAGAATTAGAAAGATTGTTAAAGAAAATTCTATTAACTAAGGATAAAGAAGATGAAGTAGATTTACAGTATAGTAATGGTAGTTCTTTTCTATGTAAATAAAATAATTGTGTAGTGGGTTATTTACTCTTTGGAAATCCTTTCAATCTAAAAGCCCTCTCTGGTGCTTTTACTAGCACATAGCGGTTATCAAAAGGTTTTGAATTATAAGAGATCGACCCTAATATGTTTATCTGTGAATTTGGATCAAAGGCGAAAAAGATTCAGATTATGAAAAAAGGTCTTTGGCACTATGATCGTTAGTTGGTAATTTTAGGGGAGACAAAAGGTGAAGAACAACCCTTTGATGTTGCCTTAGATAAATGCATGTTCTGGGTTCGATTATTTATTTTACCTCTCAATAGATGAGATAGTGAGTTGGTTATGAAAATAGCTTCTAAGATTGGGAGAGTTAAGGAAGTTTATAATGCAGATGTAGACTCTTAGGGCAGGTTTGTTCGTGTTAGGTTTGAAGTGGATGTCTCATAACCTTTGAAACATGGATTAGCAATTATTAATAGTAAAAGGGAGTGCACTTGAGTTTCTTTTCAATAAGAGAAGTTGTCAAATTTTTGTTATTAGTGTGATATTCTTGGACATATCGAAGATGAATGTGAGTTACAGCTTGATGACAATTCTGTCTCGGATTGGCCATGCTATGTGCTTCCCCTAATAAAAATAAAAATCTATTCAACATGTATTAGGTCTGTTAGGCTGCTCAAAAAGGGGGATTAATTGAGCTTTACAAAAATTTTCTGAAAGTTGAAAACTGATTTGCTGATTTAAATAATGAGTTTAGAAAGCTAATTTCAGAACTTTATAAGAAGTTGTTCAATTCATAAAACAATATTAAAACCAGTTTCGATAAGCACCAATGAAAAAAATAGATGAGTTGATCAAGCCATATATCATAAAATAAATAAAAAAAGAGAGAAGGAGAAAAAAATCAACCCAAGTAAATTTTATAGTGGTTCAACACCCCTTGCCTACATTCACTCCTTAAGAAATCCTCCTTAAGATTTTTCACTATCTAAAAATCTCTTTTCATAGGCAAGAAACAAGCCAATTATAGCCTTAGATCTACCCTATATAAGCTTCTACCCAAGCTGGTTTTCAATAGCTCCAACAACTAGCTTCCCTTTTGGTTTTCCCAACAGCTCCAGCAACTATATACAACTCTAGTTTTGAACAGCTCCAGAAACTAAGCATCCATTGCTCACTCAATGATGCCTCTCAAGTTTGTGTCTCTCACTCAACCAAAATGAATACAAGAAAGCCTATGGATATTAGAGAGAAAATAACCAACCAAGGAAGCTTAAGTAAAACCTCTCAAAGAAAAATAATATTGCTCCTTCACACACACACTTGAATAATTAGTAAAAGATGTTTATATATTCACAAAGAGGTTGCCCTAGATGCTAAATTATCCAAGGTACATTCTTATGATTCAAATTATATGGAGATCCAACATGTAAAGAAATAATAAAGGTTTTTTTGCTTGCTTGCTTGCTGCAGAAAATTAGCTTTAGATTAGAAACAGGCTTCTGAAAAATACTGTGACATTTTTAGAGTCAACTTTTTTGAATTAGGAATTAACGTAACACCAAGTTAGCACTTGTGTTCACATGTGAATCCTTTTCTATTTTGGTGGAAAGCAGCCTTAGTCTTTTAAAAAGGCATTTTTGTCCATTTTGAAAACACTTTTGCCAATTTAAAAATCTTTGAAACTTTCTGTAAAAGTTGATCAACCAAAAATTCAAAATTTCCCACCAAAAATGTTTTTGCATTTTTAAAAGTGTAGAGAAAATTTTGATGAGATAAAATTACATTTTTTTTTTCAAAAAAACTTTTTGTAATTTTTGTATAAAAACAAATTTAAGCTTCTAAGGCAAAATCACTTCTCACTTTTACCCTCACGAAAAATCTAAAAAGACTAAAAAGTCCCCTAATTCTCTACATGGGCCTCAAGGCATTCTTTGGGCTTCACCTTTGACCTTTGCAATTGTGGGCTTGATCCATACACATTTTCATGTAATGTTGAGGGCCCTTTTACATATATCACTTGTAAATAAATTAATATCCAATTTTTATCAAATAATGTTATCATAAAAAATTAAGGTTGTAACCTTTAGTCAATAATCTCCCCCTTTTTTAATGATGACAACTTGATAAAAAATTTATTTTCATAATAACAAAGTATTTAAGTGATGAAATGATGATGTGATGATGTGATGATATGTGCTATGTTATGTAAAAAAATGCTCCCCCTTAATCTATGCCCAAAATAAACTTTTCTCCCCTTGAATTTTGCAAATAATTCTGGATAAAAATTATATTAAAAAAAATCAAAATTTGAGCACACATATATCAAGCTCATTTCCTTGGTAAAGCTAATGTTATCATGACATATACTGCAGATCAGAGCATTTGAACAATAATGAGAAAGCTGCAGTAAGATCAAAATTTGAGCATGAATATATCAAGCTAATTTCTCTGGCTAAGCTAGTTTTACCATGACATTTACTGCAGATCAGAGCATGAACAAAATGATGAAAGTACAAGAGTATATTAAAAGATTTATTATGTGAATCATGAATAAGAAGCCATAAGAAGTCAAGGATATAGCTCAATCAAGATCATAAACAATAAGTCCAACAACAACCGAAATAAGTAACAGAAAAAAATGGGACAGAATCAACAGGTTATTAGAAAATGCAAAAGAAGTTATTAGCAAATGCATCAACATCAACATCAATAATAAGAAGAGTCAAACCATAAGAAGAGTCAATCCTAAGGCTACTATTACTCTCCCTTTTTGTCATCAACAAAAAAGGAAACCACAAGAAAAGGATAAAGGGGAAAGGATAAAAGCAAACACAACCATAAAGTTTAGATGAGAATTATAGAGAGTAATGCAATAAAATAAAAACTTAAGTTAATTATTCACATTCGAAGGAAATAAATTAGACTTCTTTAGGTTTTTCCTCAGAGCTGATTTCACCAGGCTTGACAGGTTTGGTATGAAGGATGGAATTGGATTGGGTGAGTCTCTTGGGTTGTGGAGGAGGCTTGGAAGGTGTCAGTTTGGATGAGGTTCCAGGCTTGGAGGGCAGAGGCTGAGAGACTAGTTTGGCAAGCTGCTGCATAGTTTCTAACATTGTGTCAAGCTTATTTGACTTAGCAGCAACCATCTCTTATTTCACCTACTTCAGAAATTTATCAAAGACACCTTTATAATTTTTTATAAACTCCTCAAACCAAGCTTTCATACTCTGAATTAGCTTCTCGTATTCTGGCATCAGAATTGGATTCTTCTTATTTTGTCTTTCTTTATTTTTAGCATCAGATTTGCTTGACTGGCAGCCTCATTTGTTACAGAGAATTCAAGTCTCAGCTTATCAATCACTTCTTTCATTGCCTTAGTCACACTGATTTCTTCTTTTTACTACTATTAGTTTCCCTTGCTTCATCAGAGTCAGTCTTAGCAGCTTCTTCTTTACCAGAGGCTAATTTTGTTGAGCTATCTTCTTCACTACTCCCATCTACATTTTTTTCTACCATTGGTTTCTTCCTTTTTTCTTTCATGTCTCAGCTTCTTCCTAACTTCTTATTCTAAGTTAATTCTATCTATCTTTTCTTTCCTTTTTTTAATTTTTTTTACATTTTCTCTTTACTATTCTTTTCACTTATTTCTACCTTCTTCTTCTCCTTTTGCCTTTCAAAATCACTTTGAATTTCTCTTCACTAGCCACTTGGATAGACCCATAAAATTTTCTCACCAAGTTTTCATATACCATTGACTTGAAGGAAAAATCTCTTGTTTTGAAATATCTCAATCAATGAACTTTGGTGGAATGATTTTGTTGGTTGAGATCTTTAACTCAATCCCTTTGGCTTTTTTTTCACATTTTCTTTCTCAATTTTCTTCTTCTTCTCTATCAACTTTTGATCTACCTTCTTCATTTTTTGGAAACGATGATGTGCATGGGTAGGAAAAGGAGCAATGGTAGTTGAGAGAGGAGGAGAGTAACGGTCGCTAAATGATGATGAATGTGATGTGGGTAAAAAAAATTAGGATTATTTAATTTTGATGTCAAACAAAATGGGTCAAAAAGAATGGTTTTTAATTAGTGGAAGCCCAATGACAATTGGACTTTAGCCTAAAGCCTTAAAAGTATTATTTTCAAATTCTTTATAAAAACAGCAACTAAGTTAAGTAACTTTTTCGTGCATTGATATCTAGATCCATAAGTTTAAAATTTTAGGTTATGTTCATCTTTATCCAAGCAAGAAAAAAAATTTATTTAGTGGACAAAAAAGGTGTTCTAAAAAGAAGTTCACGTAACTCAAGATTGACAAAAGAGGCAAAATTTGAATTTCAAAGATGCATTTGCAAAAGAATATATATATGTGATGACATACTAATCAATACTAAAAAAATAATTCAAGTTATATTTATATTCTAATTTTAATTTCCAAATTTTATAATTTAGTCTAGAATATTATACAATTTTTAAGTGGACATAAAACAAAAGCAAAAGTAAAATCCAAGAAAAATAAATTTAATATGCGTGGCATGCATAATAGTGTAAGTGTGTTTAAAAATTGCTAAGAAAGAAATGCAATACGTGAATATGCAAATAAAAAATGCAAAAAGAACAACAAAAGAAATTGATTAAAAGAGCTTCCAAGTTCATCAAACGAAGTTCTCTTTTGATTTTGCAAAATTGATCTTCTCCTAAAGGTTTTGTAAAAATGTTAGTGAGATGATTTTCAGTTGGAACAAAAACTAGTTCAATGTCCCTATTTTGAAGATAATCTCTTATGAAGTGATGCCTGAGTTCTATATGCTTTGTTCTTGATTGCAAAATAATATTCTTTGTCAAATTTATGGCACTAGTGTTATCACACAAAATTGGGATGTGAGTATACTTTAAGCTACAATTTTCCAATTTTTGCTTAATCCATAAAATTTGAGTCACACAACTTCCAGCCGCTATGTATTCAGCTTTATCAGTTGATAAAGCTACTGAAGTTTGCTTTTTACTGAACCAAGAAACTAGAGCATTCCCAAGAAATTGGCATGTGCCCGATGTGCTTTTTCTATCAACTCTACTTCTTGTAAAATCAGCATCACTATATCCAACAAGATCAAATGATGTATCTTTAGGATACTAAAAACCTAGGTCTTGAGTTCCTACTAGATACCTCATGATCCTTTTAACAGTTTTCAAGTGTGATTCTTTAGGATTAGCTTGAAACCGTGCATATAAACATATACTAAAATGAATATCAAGCCTACTTGCAGTGAGATAGAGTAAAGAACCAATGATACCTCGGTATACCTTATTGTCCATGTCTTTACCTTTCTCATCTTTCTCCAATTTAGTGCTTGCAATCATGGTGGTTATGCTGGTTTTATCTTTAGACATCTTAAATTTTTTCAGTAGCTCTCTGACACGCTTGGACTGATTTATAAAAACTCCATCCTTACACTATTTTATTTGTAAACCTAAGAAGAAATTAAGCTCTCCCATCATACTCATTTCAAACTCTCCCATCATCATCTTAGTAAATTCCTTACACATGCTCTCCTTGGTGGCACCAAACTTAATGTCATCCATATAGATTTGGACTATCAAAATGTTGTGAAGCTGATTTTTGGTAAAGAGTGTTTTGTCCACCTTTCCTCTTGAAAACTCCTTCTCTAACAAAAACTTATTTAGTCTCTTATAGCAAGCTCTGGGTGCTTATTTGAGACTATACAAAGCTTTTGTCAGCTTGTTGACATGATTAGGTTTGTCATAGTTTTCAAAACTAAGGGGTTGATCTACATACACATCCTCATTTAAGTACCTATTTAGGAAGGCACTCTTTACATCCATCTGATACAGTTTGAAGTTCTTGAGATAAGCAAATTCATAAAGAATCCTTATAGCTTCAAGTCTAGCAACTGGTGTAAAAGTTTCATCAAAATCTATTCCTTCTTCTTAGTTATAACCTTTAGCAACCAGCCTTGCTTTGTTCCTTGTCACATTTATTGGGATACGGGTCACAAATACGTAGCAAAAACAAAAATTTTTGACCCTAAGAACCCCACCAAGATCTAAGTAATTCAGATTAAATCAATTTAATCAAGTGTAGAATCTTACCAAGACGAGTTCAAAGGTAAGATTGTAGGAAGGAAGAGAGGAGGTTCACTCCGGTGACACCCTACCTCGAGCTTTTCATTTTCTTCTTCCGGATTACAGACGCTACTATAGAGCACCGTCCTCTACTAGTATCCATATGAACAGAACACCCAAAATGAACTCGGTGTGCTAGCACCTTTTCTCTCAATTCTCTTTCAGTGTATTTCTTTCTTAAAGAACGTAGTTTTTAGGAATAATGATGTGCAGAGAACTCTAATTCTATATGTGATATATAACTATATATATATATCCATATCAATTAGGGTTTGGAGAGTCCTACTCAAATACCAAAACTATTTTTGGTTTATTATCCTTTGTTTATATTTATATATATATCCTAAAACTATTTTAGATATATATTTATAAATATATTTTTCCTTTTAAAATTTAATTATGATAACTTTTACCATAAATAAATTTTAATCATTTACACATAAGAGAGATAATTATCTAATTGGGCTAATAAGCCCAATATCCATTTTGGGTCTGTTCTAAGTATGTGACCCTATAGGTTCACATAATATTAGCAATGGGCCTCCAATCCTATTGGTAGCCCATAAGTCATAAGTGGCCTCTAGCAAGACATTATGACTACCTAAGTCATGTGAAGGTCAGTAATCCGACACAACCTATTTAACAATAATATTACAGTCCTTTTGTACACGATATCTTAGATTGAACATAAGACATAGTTTATGTCATCCTTAATAATTCAATTATTTCTCAATCTCAATTAGACTAAAATTGATAACTCCTTATCAACCAATTTCAAGTATGGCCATGCATTTACATTTAGTCTAATTTATCGAGGGGCCCATAGAAATCCTCCTCATGATTAGTGAGGGACAAATTCCTTCTTGATCACTCATACTCCTCACATGATTCATTTTATATCCAATCACAATCTATTACATCATCCTGTTAAAGATAACATTAGAATGTGTCAAAATATAAAACTCATCATGCAGGA
>CATIWO010047301.1:0-25435 GCA_949673435.1 Macaranga tanarius | reverse complement strand
CCAACTAAGGAGTTTGTAAGTGTTACAATATCTCTTAGTTATTAGGTCTTCTTCTTGAAAGCATGATTTGGTTGCTATGTTGTTGATATATTATTCATTATGCATGTTTAGCTATGTAAGAGTGCATGTGATATGATCTATAGGGCATGGAAGTGTAATGTGTTGATGCAAATGTTGCATGCAATGAAAATTTTTTAATTCCGCATTTTCATTGTTTCTCTACACATACTTTTCTTCACCCATAGCCTCCATCATATAAAGATCAATAAGAGAAGGACCTGGTAGCTTATCGAATGTCATATTATCAATGTCAAAGCCCACATAATTTGCAATGCTAAGTACCAAGCTATCTATCTTAATTACCCCTACTCATTTGGTTGCCACATCTTTGAATTTAGATGCTATTACATGACATTTATCCAATTTGAGATTGTTAACCATGCAATATAAGACATTTAATTTCATAGTAGTGACTACGGAATCCCCCTCCTTCCTAGGAAATAAGGAGTGTGACATAACCCTATGGAGGTATCTCAAAGCATGTGAATGAATGTTGGACTCCTTGGCTGACCTAGGTTGATAGAAGACATGTCGTTGTCCAGTAATTTCACTCCAAAATTCATCTCTATCAAAATTGACATTGGCATCTTGATCTTTTGGGAAATGAAAAACATCATTGAGTTCAAAGAGGCTAATGGTATGATCTTGGTTACCTAGTCTAAGGCTTAGCATGGCCTCATTCTCATCAAATTGGAAAGATGACAAAAATTCACATGTAGGCACAATATATATGGGGTGTTTCATCAGCATAAAAGCTTCCCAACCCAACCTAGAGACATACATGTTCACATCATCTAATAAGCTCGCTCTTTGAAGGGCGGACACACTCATGTATTTCATGGGCATGAATGTTCTAGCCATCAATTGATTAAACTTGTTCCTTTGCCCCTCATGCCCAAATTGAATGTTAGGGGGTAAGGTCTTACCATTCATTCTTCTTATTGATTTGGATTACTTGAACTTCCTCGATGTCTCCTTGGTATTCTTTATGCAACCGTCTTCCTTCTTAGTTCCCTTTCCATAGTGATGTTCACAAATTTTAGATTTGGGAAAAAATGAAGAAGAAAATGTTGAAAGTGTTGAGAGAATGTGAAGGGGAAGAAGTTATGCTTGAGAAATTTGAGAGGAAGATGAAAGGATGAGTTAAAAGTGTGTAGAGAAGAGAATGGAATGGAGGTTTATATAGAGAGGGTTATGGTTTTGAAAAGAGGGAAGTGTGAATTGGGAAGAGAGAAAAGGTGTTGGAATTGATTAAATAACTTGGGAATTACAAAAGAATTTAGGAATTTGAAAAAGTAGTCAAAGTTAATAAACCCTAAGTCTAGAAAGATGAGAAAGGTTTTGAAACTTATGCGTAGTGGGAAAATTTGGGGTTTGTGAATTGGGGTTTTGACTAGTTTAAAATTTGAAAAGAATGTGCAATGATGGATTGGACCTACAGGTGGCACGGCCGTGCCTGGTTCAAGCTTTTATTTTACTGTGCCAATTTTAACTAGGCACGGCCATGCTTGAATGTGGCATGGTCGTGCCTGATTCTAATCCATTTTTTCACTTATTTTTGCTTGATCATAACACATGGGTGCGCAACAAGGTGCGCAACATGTACATTCATACAAAATACATTAAAAATCACCCAAACTCACATGTAACAATCATAAATTTTATTTTCACATAAAAAATACTTACCTCTCATCCGTTAGCTTTCCTTCTCTTGTAATTCCCAAATATCCTTCCATGCTTCTTCTCTTGAAAAACAAATTTAAAGAAATTATGATTAGAAATTCTAAAACTAAAGACTAAAGAATTAATAAGAAAAATGAAAAATAAAAACTTGGTTGAGCCCTCAAGAAGCGCTCTTTTAGGTCTATGAGCTTAGACCATCACGATCTTCAGAGTATTGAATCGGCCAAAAAGGCCAATTGGTGAGAATTCTCCTATATGCCTCTGTAGTAGATTTTCAGTCTTTGGCCATTGACTTTGAACTTTTCTCTTTGAGTGTTGCAAACTTCCACAGCTCCATAGGGGTAGACATGGTTCACTACAAATGGTCCCAACCACCTACTCTTGAGCTTCCCTAGAAATAATCTGAGTCTAAAGTTGAATAGCAACACTTGATCTCCTTCTTGAAAACTCTTAATCTTTACTTTGGCATCGTGCCACTTCTTTTTACATTCTTTATAAATTTTAGAGTTTTCATATGCCATTTCTCTTAACTCCTCCAATTCACTCAACTGCAAAAGTCTCTTTTCAGCTGCTTTCTTACAGTCATAATTCAAAGCCTTGATTGCCCAGTAAGCCTTATGTTCAATCTCTATAGGAAGGTGACATGCTTTTTCATAGACTAACCTATATGGAGACATTCCAATAGGTGTCTTATAAGCTATTCGATATGCCCACAAAGCATCATCCAACTTCCTTGCCCATTCTTTTCTCGACTTGCTCACTGTTCTTTCAAGAATCCTCTTTAATTCTCTGTTGCTTACTTCTACTTGTCCACTTATTTAGGGATGGTATGGAGTAGCTATCTTATGTTTAACCACATAAAGAGCTAGCAATGCTTCCATATTTCTGTTACATAAGTGTGTTCCTCCATCACTTATGATAGCTCGAGGCATCCCAAACCTAGCAAAGAGTCTTTACAAAAATTTGCAAACCACTCTTACATCATTCACTGTACATGCTTCAGCTTCCACCCATTTGGATACATAATCCACAAAAATAAGTATGTACTTGTTTCTATCAGAAATAGGAAATGACCCTATAAAATATATGCCCCACACATCAAATATTTCTACCTCAAGAATTCCCGATTGGAGCATTTCAACCTTCTTAGAAATATTACCACTCCTTTGACATGCATCACAACTGAGTACAAACTTAGCATCATGAAAGAGTGTAGGCAAAAAGAATCCTGCTTCAAGGACCTTTATAACAGTTCTTTGTGGACCAAAATGACCACCATTGAGCATCCTACAACAATGTTGCAAAATTGAACCAGTCCCTTCTTCTCCTATACATTTTCTTATCATTCCATCACTGCATAGCTTCCAGAGGTATGGTTCATCCCACAAATAGTACTTAGAATCATAAATGAGCTTCTTCCTTTGTTGACTATTGAATTCTTTCAAAAATTTCCCATTTGACACAAAGTTAGCTATATCTGCAAACTATGGTGCATTTAAACTTTGGATTGCTAATAATATCTCATCTGGAAATAGCTCCTGGATAGGCTCTTCCTCCCCATTGTCTCCTTGCTCTAGCTCTAATCTTGAGAGATGATCAGCTACTACATTCTCTAATCCCTTCTTGTCTTTAATTTTAATGTTGAACTCTTGTAAAAGCAACAACCATCGTATGAACCTTGGCTTTAAGTCCTTGTTCAGGAGGTATTTCAATACTGCATGATCTGTATACACAATAACTTTAGAACCAAGTAAGTAAGATCGAAATTTATCAAAAGTAAAAATTACTGCTAGCATCTCCTTCTCAGTTGTGGCATAGTTAAGTTGTGCATCATTTAAGGTTCGGCTTGCATAATAGATGACATGAAGTTTATTCTCCTTCCTTTGGCCAAGTACAGCTCCTATTGCATGGTCACTTGCATCACACATTAGCTTGAATGGAAGGTTCCAATCTGGCGAGGCAACTATGGGAGCTGATATCAATGCTTCTTTCAGCCTATTAAAAGCCAATTTACAATCATTAGTAAATTCAAATGAAGCATCTTTCTCAAGTAATTTACAAAGAGGTTTAGATATTTTTGAAAAATTTTGGACAAACCGCCGATAAAATCCTGCATGGCCTAAGGAACTTCGAATTCCTTTGACGTTTATTGGATATTAAAGCTTTTCAATGGTCTCCACTTTTACTTTGTCCACTTCAATACCTTGTGCTGAAATTTTATGCCCAAGGATGATTCCTTCCTTCACCATAAAGTGACACTTCTCCTAATTTAGCACCAAATTTGTCTCTTCATATCGTGTAAGAACTTGCTCTAAATTCTCCAGACATCCTTCAAATGAGCTTCCATAGACTGAGAAGTCATCCATGAATATATCCATAATTTCTTCTACTAAGTCTGAGAATATGGCCATCATACATCTTTGAAAGGTTGTCGGAGCATTACACAATCCAAATGGCATCCTTCTATAAGCAAATGTGCCATAGGGATATGTGAATGTTGTTTTCTCTTGATCTTCTAGAGCAATTGCTATCTGATTGTAGCCCAAATAACCATCTAAGAAATAGTAGAAAGCATTTCCTACTATCCTCTCCAACATCTGATCAATAAATGGTAGTGGAAAGTGATTCTTCCTAGTAGTCAAATTCAGCTTCCTGTAGTCAATGCACACTCTCCATCTAGTCACTACTCTTGTAGAGATTTGCTTTCCTTCTTTATTTTCTACCACAGTCATTCCTCCTTTTTTTAGGACACACTGGATAGGACTTACCCATGAACTTTCTGAGATTGGGTAAATAATTCTAGCACCTAATAGCTTAACCACCTCTTTCTTCACTACTTCTTGCATGTTTGGATTGAGCCTCATTTGCCTTTCAATGGTTAGCTTGTATCCATCTTCCATTACAATTTTGTGTATGTAATAAGATGGACTTATCCCTCTTATATCCAAAATTTGCCAACCAATTGCTCTTATTCTCCTCTTAAGCATCCTCACAAGCAATTCCTCTTGGTCTTGGGTGAGTTTAGAGGATATAATCATGGGTAAAGTTTGGTTCTCTCCAAGAAAAGTATACCTCAAGTGTTGAGGTAGAGGTTTCAAATCTATATTTAGTGGTTTTATGCTTGATGGTGGTGTAGGTTCATTGTTTGGTAGTTGAATTTGGGAAAATGGGTTTGGTGCTTAAGGTGATCTTCATCTTAGGAGGTTTGTACCTACATACACTTCTCAATATATTCCAATTCATTATTCTTTGCCAACCTCCTTCGTTGGACTTCAATCAGACATTCATCCAAAACATCAACTCTAAAGTATAAATCACTTTCAGAAGAATCTTTCATACCTTGATAGATATTAAACTTACAACTTTCCTCACCTACTCTTAGAGTCAAAGTTCTATCATAAATGTTAATGATTGCCTTAGCAGTATAGAGGAATAGTATTTCGAGGATTAATGGAATGTCTTCATCTTCCTCAAAGTCAAGGACAATAAAGTCCACTGGAAAAATGAATTTTCCAACCCTTACTAGTACATCTTCCACTATTCCTTCTGGTTCCTCTACTATCCTATCTGCCAGTTGTAGATGAATATTTATTGATCTTGCTTCTCCAAGTCCCAATTTCCTATAAATGGACAAAGGCATAAGATTAATAGTAGCACCAGAATCACACAAAGACTTTTGAAATGACAAATTCCCAATAGAACATGGAATAGTAAGACTCCCTGGTTACTTCCTTTTTAAGGGAAGTTTATTTGAGATTATAGCACTGCACTCCTTTGTAAGTGTGACTGTCTCAAAGTCCTACAACTTTTTCTTATTAGAAATCAGCTCCTTCAAGTACTTTGCATACTTTGGCATCTGAGCTAGACATTTTACCAAAGGCATGTTGATGTGGAGTGTCTTGAATCTTTCCCAAAACTTTGCAAACTGTTGGTTATGGCCCTTTTTCTTTAACCTTTGCGGGTATGGTACTGGAGGTTCATAAGGTTGAATTGGTGGCACTTTCGGCTTAGCTTTGTTTTCCACCTTCACTTTTGGTTCTTCTGGTGTCTCAACCCTTTCATCATCCTATTCTTTCTCTCCTTCCTTCTTCTTTTCTTTATACTCCATTATTGCTTTAGGGGTTTGGATCTCTATACTGCTTCTCAATGTGATAGCCTTTACTTGCTCTTTTAGATTCTTCTCCGTATTGCTCGATAATGCACCTTGATTTCTTGTTGCTAAGGAATTTGCTAGCTGCCCCATTTGCACTTCTAGATTGTGAATAGAAGAAGAGTGATTTTAGATCATTTGCTCTATCCTCTTTTGAGCTTCATTTTGCTGGCTCATCTTTGATGACATCACATCCATGAATTTCTCCATCTTGCTCTCCATTGAACTTCCAGAGGATGAACCTTTGTCTTGTTAAAATTGAGGTTGAGTTTGTTGCACATTCTGACCTCCAAATTCTGGTAGTGCTTGTGGTCTCCATTGGTTGTTTCCTTGATTGCCCTAAGAGAGATTTGGATGATTTCTCTAACTTGGGTTGTAAGAGTTACCATAGACTTGGTTTTGAGGTCCTTTGAAATTGCCCACGTAGTTGACTCCCTCTGTAATCATCCCTTGCATCATTTGACATTCTATGGTAGGATGACCTCCTTGACATAGTTCTTATGAGGAAAACGATGTAGACACTGCATTGACATTCACTTTGTCCATTCTTTTTATCAGAGCATCAAGCTTTGCATTCAATATGGTTAAGCTATCTACTTTTATTGCTCTAGCTTTCTTTGTAATGGTCCTCTCACTAAACCACAAACTTTGTGCATTTGTCATTTATTCAAAGAGGTCCAAGGCATCTTCTGGTGACTTTGACATAATAGTACCTCTAGCTGGTGCATCAATGTTGACTCTAACTACATAATTGACTCCTTTGTAGAATGATTGCATCAAGTCCCATGTAGGAATCAACTGAGGTGGACACTGCTTCTGAAGGTCTTTAAATCTTTCCCAATACTCGTATAATGTTTCATTATCTCTTTGAAAGAAAGAGTTAATATCATTTTTGATCCTCATCACTTTTACAGGTGGTAAGTATTTGTTGAAAAAGGTTGTGTAAAGCTCTTGCCAAGTGTTGATAGAGTTGGGTGGCAAACTTGTAAACCATCTCTTTGCTCTGTTCATAAGAGATAATGGAAAGAGAATCAACCATATTGCATCAGGTTGTACTCCATTCATCTTTAAGGTAGAATAATACTCCAAGAATCCAGACATATCACCAAATGGATCCTCATATGGTAGCCCATTGAATGGTGAGTTTTGGATCATTTGAATCATTGTAGGCTTGATTTTAAAGTTGTTTACTGCAACCGCCGGCCTTACAATTGGTGTCTGATCACCTTACACATTAGGACTCATAAAGTCTTGTATGGTTCTTTGACCATTCTAAGGATTTTGAAGAACTGGTTGTCTCGGCAGGTCATTCCTTGCGTTATCTCTTAAGTCTATTTTGCTTAGTGATTGTCGAAATATGATTGTTTATTTCTTTTACTCATAAATTGTCTTCTCTAACTCCAAATCAAGTGGTATCAACTCAAATCCTTGTTTGCTTGCACTACGTGTGTGCACCAAAAAACATAAATTCATGTGATACTACAATTAAAACCAAAATTAAAAATAATGTCTAAATCAAGCAACACGATTTTCTTACAATATCAATTCCTTGCCAATCCCCAGCAACGGCGCCAAAAACTTGATGTGTACAAAATCCGTAAGACAGAATCGTATTAAGTAGTAAATAAAGATATCATCCCACAGAGATTGTAGATTGAATATTACAATACTTACAATGTTTGATTGTTTAGACAACAAAATAAAATTTAGAATTTCATATAAATAAAATTAAACTAAGGAAGGTAAAAATGCAAATTCAATGCAAGTTTAAAAGCTAGGGTTCTTATTCTCAATTGAACCATTTTAAAAGATTGATTACCCAACTAGGTCTATACTAGTTCTAATTCATTTTGAAGGGATCTTAGAAACTATAGATTTTTCTCTCAGATAAATCTATAATTAATTGGAGATTAATCAACACTAAGTTTACTGGCTCTCACCAACCTAATGCCTTTTAATTCCAATTTTAAATATAACCTTTAATTAATATTAATCCACTTAACTGTCTCTCAACTAGCTAAGCAATCAATAGGTCATTGCCTATTCCTACAGAACCTATCTCTCGATTAAGCCTATAGTGTCAATTCAATCTTAGGTTGATCAGTCCTAAAATAATATTAAGCTCAACAACAACCAATGAATTAGATCTAACAACCTAACATAAATCACAATAAGCACATGGTCAATTTAGAATAAGAACCCTAAAAAGGATCTAGCTGCTCATATTAAAAAGAAAAGAAAACAAACAAGAAATGAAAACCATTCTGAACATAATAATAATTAAATAAAAGAGTGATACAAAAAAAAACCCTTTTCAAATGATATCAGGAAGCCTTGCTCTTCTAACTTCAAGCCAAGTATCACCTCTACTATAAACTAAACTAATGAAAATGTATTCTAAAATAACTAAAAATAAGAACAAGAACAAGTTCCAGAACAAAAACAAAAAGAAGAACTAGAACAAAAACTAGAACAACTAAAAAGTAAGAACAACCCTTAAATGAAAATGAAATGGTTCCATTTATAGACCCAAAGACCTAGTGAGAAAGGTAATCTAACCCCTTTCAAACTCTATCTAATCAAAAACTAAGATATAAGTTCCTTTCTATCTAAAATTCAGATGAAAACTATTATCTCGTTGGCTGCCACATCAATCAGGCATGGGTGCGCAAGAAAATGGCATGACTGCACAAGAAATCACATGATGCTGGTCCTTTAGCCATGCACAGCCGTGCATAATTTTGGCACGGCCGTGCCACCCTGTAACATGCTAAAAATAACTTTCAGGCACGGCCATGCACAATCCCAACATAGATAACTCTTTATCTTGAGTCCTTAGCTCATCCAATCTTCAAGGATTGATCAAATCTTCATCCCAATGTATCCTACAAAATAAAACTCAACAGAAATTATCTAAAAACAACTAAATCCTAATAATTAAGATAAAATAACAAAACTAACTAAATTAACTAAAAACTAACTAATAATGCAACTACTAAGCCTAAGATGCAATAAAATAGAGTGATTAAAATAAGTATTTTTCACACTCATCAAACTTCTAATGCACTGATTATCTTGTTTATTTGCTTATTTTTATGGTTGTAGTCACCTTCCCCCTTTACCTTTTTTGTTGTGCTTAATTTTTTTTTATTGATAACAAAAAAAAGGGGAGTAGAAAGCTAGGATTTCTCGATCTTAGGATTTCTTGATCTTCTTTGACTGTTATTGCATATTATTTAACAATTCTAGAACTTTTTATTGTTGTTAGCCATATATATATTGCCTTGGTTCTGCCTTATTTTTTTTATGGACTCACTTTTGATTAATTCTAATGTTCTTGATTGAATTCTATCCTCAGTTCCTTGCTTCTATCCTCGATATGCTGCAATTGTTCTACTTATTGCTAAATGCTCTGCACTATAGATTATCTCATAATAAAACTAGCTTGACTGAAGAAATTAACTTGATATATTTGAAGGAAGATTCATAGCAACCAAATAGATTAAGCAGAATTTTAAAAATTTTAACCATATGCAACTCTTACATGAATACTAGAATCTCATCTAACCCAAGATCACATCACAATAACATTTACATGACTAAAAACATGCATTATGGACAACATTTTAAAAATAACAAACCACGCAAAGCATTATAAGCTAAAAGTCCTACAATTTAAGAGTCTAGTAACACTTATAAACTCCTAAGTATATAGCATGCTTGACAAGCTTTTGGTTGTTATAATCTACAAGCTCTAAGCTCCTCAAATGTGAAGCCTCTAGCTTGAAATATATAAGTTGCTCCAATGAGATTTCAAGGATGATGGAGAACTACCCGTAAGCCTCTCTTCTTGAAGATGACCCAAGAAACTTGCTAGAACTCCTCCAAACTTTAATATGTAGGACTTTATAGCAACCTCTAATGGATGTCAATGATGGATATATATTTGTACAACTCTTGTACAATAATGGCCTTTTGCTTAAGAGCTCACAACACTTGTAATTTTGTTACTCTCTATACTTAGATGAAGAAGAAAGAAGAAGATGATATCTCAACTCATGAGAATTCTCTCTATTTTTCTCTCAATAGTGTAAGAATAAAAAAAGCTCTCTAATGTTCTTTGGTTTTTGTCTCTACAATAACCACTAACTTAAAGACATGCATATGACAATAGCTTAAGTGTCTCACACTCAAGCTTCATGCATGTATGAGTTTGAGTGTCTTACACTCAAGCTACATGCATATGTACCTTTGAGTATCTTACACTCTAACTATATGCATGCATAGCTTTTTGCTTAGGTGGCCTTACTTTTTGAAATAAGTAGGATTAGTTTAGTTACAAGAATAACCTTGGTCTTTGACTTCAATAACTCTTAATGAGTTGGGCCAAGGTTTTGGACTTGTCTAACTCTTAAACAAGGCCCATAAATATACCAAACTAATTAAGACTACTCATAGGCTTATTTAACTCTTAAATAAAATCCAAATCTTATCCATCCTAATCAATCCTTATGGTTCATCTCATAGCCCATATCCATACTACAATTAGAGGTAAACATTAATTTAGTCCTTAAACTTAATATCATATATTAAATCAAGTCCAAATTAATATTTAATTAATTATAATTAGTCATAACCTTTGAATTTAGATTTTGGGATATGCTAGATCCTCACACATGCGTAAATCTAATTTAGTTAATTAAATTAATTAATTAAACTCTTTAATTAACAATTAAATTAATAATTATCATTATTGGTGCAACTTTTTTGTGTGTGACTTACTAGGTTCAAGTCTAATTGGCAATGAAAAATAATATTAACACTTAATATTATAGAAACACATTTCCATGCTAAATGTGAAAATCTCAATTAATCACATTTAGTTACCATAAGTCATAAGTGACCCCTAACATAAATGTCATGATTACCTAATTAAAAATGAATGTTTTCTATAGATCCACAAGACCATAGAACACAATTACCAGACACTAAATGTCCTTTCATTACTAGATTCCGATATCAGTTAGAGTCATGATTAAGTCAAACTCTAATTGCCTTAATCATATAACCTCATCTTTAGTTCAATTCTCGATAAAATACGACTACTACTAGAAACTCTGTTCTAGCACTAAAATGCTTTTTGGGTATAAGTCAAGTTTGACCTGGTCAGGTACTTATTCATCAAGAATAACCTAGATAGCATAAGATATTATATTGATTCACTCCAGGTAATGAATTCTATCTTAGTCAATCACTCATCCCTACATATAACCAACTAGAGCCACCACACGCCATATAACCATATATGGATAGCATAAGTATGTAGTGGTAACAAACTCTAACTAACCATATGTGGATGACTGTATCACCTCAGGTCAGAGGACTATATGCACCATTATGTCTAAGATTACAATTGTTGACAAAAGTGAATTTCCATACAATCACAAATCTTACATCACAGTTCAATCCACCCATCACATAAGTATCCACATATCTATTTTAATATCTTATATCAAGTAGTATGAGACTCACTACCTTCCACTATCGATATCATATATCGATCAAGGAAAATAGACATATGTGATAATCTAGAGATTAATACTACCCTTATATTAATCTAATAACTATGAACATTTATAGTATATGTACTAAATAAGTTTGTCACTCATATCATCAACTTTTGATGACAAGCTCATTTAATATAATACTAAAGGGTAAATATTTAAATAAACTTAACACTTAATTTAAATAAATATTATTTTATTGCCAATCGGGATAAAAGTATAATGTCATCATACAAGAATGGTACTAGGGCACATCTATGCTAACAATCTCCCACTTGCACTAGCATCATTCACTACAATATATAAGACTTATCTTCTCAAGATGTCAGTCTAACTGCAGTTGAGTGAGTGCTTTAGTGAGTGGATTAGCCATATTATCGGCTAAAGCTACTTTTTGCACGAGCACATTGCCCTTTCCAACAAGTTGTCTGATAACATAATAGCGCTTTTTTATGTGTTTGGATTTCTAGTGAGACCTCGGTTCCTTTGCTACTGCAATGGCTCCATTATTATCACAAAAGAGAGGGACCGTTGACTCAATGGAAGGAACAACTCCTAGTTTAGTGATGAACTTTTGTATCCAAACAGCTTCCTTATAAACATCTGATGTAGCTACATACTCAGCCTCTCTAGTGGAATTAGCAGTAATACTATGCTTAGAACTCTTTTAGCTCACTACAATTCCATTACAGGTGAACGCAAATCCAGAGATAGACTTTCTATCATATACATCCGATTGAAAAGTTAGAATCTGTGAAACCTATAAGCTATAAGTCACCTCCTCCATAAGTCAAAACTAAATCCTTAGTCCTTCTCAAGTACTTAAGGATAGCCTTAACCGCCACCCAATGCTCCAAGCCTGGGTTGGATTGAAACCTACTGGTCGTACTAATAGCACATGCAATATCCAACTTAGTACACAACATACCATATATTAGGCTTCCTATAACTGAAGCATAAGGAACCTTGGCCATTTTTTCCATTTCCTCAGGTGTCTTGGGTGACACCACCTTAGATAGGTGGATACCTTGCCTAAATAGTAAAAATTCTCTCTTAGAATTAAGCATGTTGAACCTTTTCATCACCTTTTCCAAGTAAAGACTTTGGGATAAGCTTATCATTCTTTTTAATCTATCTTTATAGATTCAAAATCCTAGAATATAGGTAGCTTCCCCTAAGTCTTTCATTGAGAACGTATTAAACAACTATAGCTTCACAAATGTAAACATACCAACATCATTACGAATCAATAGAATGTTATCCATATACATGACTAGGAAAGTGAGTTGACTCCCACTATCTTTTTGTAAACACATGGCTTATCCTCATTCTTAATGAAATTATAAGAATGGATAGCCTCATCAAAATGATGATTTCAACTCCTTGAAGCTGGCTTTAGACCATAAATTGATCTATTAAGCTTGCACACTTTTAAGCCATCTTTGGAGTTAAAACCCTTGGGTTGCTCCATAAAAATCTCTTCCTTAACATAACCATAAAGGAATGCGATTTTGACATCTATTTGCCAAACTTCATAATCATAGTGTGCGATTATAGCAAGAAGAATCTGAATGAATTTAAGCATGGCTGCCAATGAAAAAATCTCCTCATAGTCAACCCCTTACCTTTGACGAAATCCTTTTGCCATAAGCCTAGCTTTATAGGTATCAACCTTCCCATCTACATCAATCTTTCTCTTAAAGATCCATTTACATCCTATAGGTACTATACCTTCAAGAGGATCAACAAGGATCCAGACTTAGTTTATATACATGGAATCCATTTATGCTTTCATTGCCTCAAGCCATTTTGAAGAATCTTTATCTGATAAAGCTTCTTTATATGTAGTAGGATCATCAACATGATTACTTTCTTTATGAACATTCAACTCTTGCACATCTTGGAGAATACTGTATCTCTTTGATGGACGAGATACCCTACTAGTCCTTTTAGGATTTGGTGTGATGACACCTTCGATTGGAATAGGCTCATAGGGTTGATTAATATCCATTTGATCAATTTGTTGGGCTTCCTTAGATGACTCCTCATCTAATATTATCTTCCTTCCTTTACCACTTTCTTTAAGAAACTCTTTCTCAAGAAATATGGCATCTCTGTATACAACAATAACTTGTTCAGCAGAAAGATAAAAGCAATATTCTAAATTATCTTTAAGATATCCAACAAACCTTTCTTTAATCAATTTTCTGTCCAACTTGTCCGATTTAGCCTTTTGATAGAGGTTGGGCACCCCAAATCTTAATATGCTTAAGACTTGGCACCCTACTATGCCATATATCATATGGTGTAGTAGAAACAAACTTGGATGGAACACGATTAAGGATATAAGAGGCCATATGAAGTGCATAATGCTAAAGTAAAGTAGGAAGATTGGTGTAGCTCATCATCAAACGTACCATATCTAATAAGGTATGATTTTGCCTCTCGGATACACCATTCCATTGTGGTGTTCTCGGTGGTGGAAGTTGTGATACAATGCCATATTCCTTAAGGAACTCAATGAACTTAGTACTTAAGTATTCACCTCATCGATCCGATCGTAGGATTTTAATAATTTTTCGGGTTTGGTTTTTTACTTTGGCTTTTAACTCTTTAAACTTTTTAAATGATTCACTTTTGTTCTTCATAAGAAATAAGTGCCTATATCGGCTAGAGTTATGATTAAGTCAAACTCTAATTATCTCAATCATATGATCTCATCTTCAGTTCAATTCTCAATAAAACATAACTACTACTAGAAACTCTTTTCTAGTACCGAAATACTTTTCGGATAAGTTGAGTTTGACCTGGCGAGGTACTTATTCATCAAGAATAACTTAGAAAGCATAGGATCTTATCCTGGTTCACTCCAGGTAATGAATTCCATATTGGCCGATCACTCATCCCTACATATAACCGACTAGAGCCACCACACGCCATATATCCATACATGGCTAGCACAAGTATGTAGCAGTAACAAACTCTAACCAACTATATGTGGATGACCGTGTTGCCTCATGTCCTGCACCATTATGTCCAAGATTGCAATTGTTGAAAAAAGAAAATTTCCATGCAATCACAAATATTACGTCGTTGTTCGATCCATACATCACATGAGTATCCATATGTCTATTCTGATATCTCATATCAAGTAGCATTAGACTCACTACCTCCCACTATCAATATCACATACTGATCAAGGAAAATAGACAAAGGTGATAGTCTAGGGATTAATACTACCCTTATATTAATCCAACAACAATGACCATTTATAGTGTATGTACTAAATGAGTTTGTCATTTATATTATCAACTCTTGATTTAAATGAATATTATTTTATTGCCAATCGGGATTAAAGTACAATGTCATCATATAAGAATGACACTAGAGTACATATATTCTAACAAGCTCCCACTTGCACTAGCGTCATTTACTATAATATCTAAGACCCATTTTCTCAAGATGTCGGTCTAACTGCAGTTGAGTATTTGTTCTGTTGACGAGCTTGCACCTCCAAAAAGACTAATCGGCGGCATTCTTGGTTTGATTAAGATCTTGTAATTTTATTAGTTATTTTTATATTAATTTATTAAATTAGTTTTTATTTTCATATTTTATCTGTCTTTTTAAATTTATTATTATTATTATTATTATTATTATTATTATTATTATTATTATTATTATTATTCAATTATAATAATGTTAAATTTATTTTTTTTTAAATTCATTTTTCCTATTTTAATTTGTTTAGTCTATTTTATTTTACAAAATCTACAAATCAAAATTAAAAGCAATGAAAAAAATTGAATAATTTAGGTACACAGAATGGGCTTTTGCCTTAATTAATCTACTAATCCTAGTTTTGCCTTAGTAATTTAGAAATCCTAATCCTAATTCTTCAAGGACAGGTAATTCTTCAACGACAGAATTAATCCTAATCCTAACCCTAATTCTTGAAGGACAAGTTTCTTTAGAAAATATTATATTTACTTCCCATTTTAATTATATTTCTTATTGTTCTGTACAAACACACTGATACTGTTTTCTTCTTCTTTACTACTGTAATTTCCCCTTCTGTTTTTCAATTGCTAAGCCATCACCATGTCTTCACAGTTATACGATGCTTTGTTTTTTGGCGACAACGAACAATTTCAGTCTTTTCTGGCGGAAGATCTTCGTGGTTTTTGTTTTGATCAGTCATCTGCTCCTTTGGTTCCATTCCTGTTGTTGATGGGCGATGAGGATGAAGCTTCAACAATGCTGCATCTATCCACCGCCTCTGAAGACGATGAAGAAGAAGAAGGGTCTCTAGTTCCAGTACAAGCTAATCCACGGACCCAAGAATCGTTTGAAAAATTGGAGAATGTGATGATTCAAGCACCTGATTTGGTTTGTTCTGTTTGTTTGGAAGAGTTCTCTGTAGGTTCTGAACCTAAGCGTTTGCAGTGCTCTCATGTCTACCATCACAACTGCATTGTCAAATGGATGATGAAAAATAATACATGTCCTCTCTGTCGATCTCAAATCCATACGTCTCCTTCATCAGATTAAGAATCGTAATCGGAGTATTGGGTCAATCGTAATCACGGCATTGAGTAAATCACCACCAAGCAAGGAAAGGCAGCGTGAGGATGAGGATATAAAAGCAAGAACTCTCAGAAATAAAGAATCTGAAAGCACCCCAACAAGAGTCTGTTCAAGTTCGGAATGTGTTATTAGCGCAGAACCACCATACTACCAAACAAGAGGTGCTGCTGAACCATTGACAAGTTATATGACGTGCCTGAAAGGTGAACACCGTTGGAAGTGCTGATAGGATGTGCTTTTAGTGTAAGTTACAATTCTGATTTTCCATTGCAGGAGATGTTTGTTACAGAAATTTTAAATATCTGATATTTCAGCAAGGAGTTATTTGATAAGTAAGATTCCATTTATGTATTTTTTTTTTTTTTTCATCTGAAGAATAATTAAGTGAACTTTCATAAATTTCATGTTGTCTATTTGGTTTCGCTTAATTACAAGTGGAGTAAAAATTTATGTTTCGGAAATGGGACTTTCAAGACTCAGGATACACTACAAAAAAACTAATTTGTAGAGACTATAATAATTGTCTCTATAAATAATAAAATTTGTCTCTATAGTTTATAGAGACAATTTTATTTCGTCTCCATTTTTGTCACTTCAGCTTTTGTCTCTATAAGATATGGAGACAAAACAATATTATCGTTTCTTTATATATTAATTTATGAAGACAAATTTATTTACCTATGGAGACAAAATTAAATTATTTTTAAATATAATTATTTATATATTATCTAAAAATTTGAATTTTAATATAAAAATTTTGAATTTTAACTGCTTTCTATTTTAATATAATATTTATCTAAAATTTCAACTTTTAAGATTTAAAAAACTTTCAACTTTTTTATTTTGATAGTTCTCATAACTACCATAAAAAAAAATAATAACTTGATAATTTTTTAAGTTGTAGCAATTTATAAAGAGAAGTACAAAGTTCTTATTTACTTATTGACAATGTGGGATTTAAGTCTCATATCTCAATAGAGACAACAAAATAAAAACTTGTCATTTATATCTGATTTAAAATTATTATAGAGACAACAAAATAAAACTTGTCTTCTTAGCCCGTCACTATATCTTAAATTTTTTGTAGTGATAGTGGAATCAATTAACTGAACGCTGGTGAAATTATAAATTTTAACTTTAAAAAAAGGGGCATAATGATCAATTGTTGCTTGACCTTATGTTGGATTGGAATGTTTCCTTCGTTGGTGATCTTTAGCAGTAGCAGGATTGAGCATCTTATGGGCAGATACTTAGTTAAAGTTGTTATATGATTTTCGATTACAGGAGTTGTTTTGTTGCATAATTTATATCTGATATTTTATTGCATTGTTCGACATGCAAGATATAAGTTAATTATGTTTGTTATTGTACATAATTAAGTGAATTTATCACAAATTTCATATTCTCTAATTTGTTTGACTAATGAAAAGTAGATGTCAGAGATTAAAATTTTATGTTTCAGGACTTCCAAAACTCAAGATTGTGAAATTAGTCAACTTAAGGCTACGTTTCTGCTAATGCTCCATGTCAAAGCAAACTAAAATCTCATTCAAATATCAATCCGTTTCTGATTTCGTGATTTCTAATATTCTAGTTTGATTCTATACACATATGAACAACAAAACCTCAAACACAAATAGCTTTTACAATAAGTAATACCGTCAAGGTTCATGCCTAAGCTTTGATGGAAAGTTGCCCATTTAATAAAATAGTTGATTCCACTCACTAATTCGTTAACATCATCCATTTTCCAAAATTTCAAGAATTGTGACTGGTTCTAAACTAGCTTGGGGAGATTCATAGTCAATTACAAATTAAGGGCTTTATTCATCTTCATATGTTTCTTTAAGCCATTTGCGGACTAACTTTATACAGAGACAAATTTCTTAGATATTTACAAATCTGCAGACCCTGAGACTTGAGAAACAACAGATTTTCTGGTCATTGTCAAGTTTGAATGGCTGGCAAAAACTGTTAGAAATGTTCCAAATTGCAATGAAAAACTGCAGGAAGAGAGTCTAATGAAGAACACATGTGTAGCTTCAATGTAGGTATGTTTTGACAGTAGTATAGCTGGGATTCTTAATTTGCCTTCACTGTTTACTAAATTAGTCATCCTTTTAATATTACACTAGTAACGGGTAATTTTCACTCACGGTACCCAACTTTTGGTTAAGGTACCATCAAAGTACCCAACTTTTAAAACGTTTCACAAAAATAACCAACCTTTTATTTGGGTTTCACTAAAGTGCCCAGAGCCTTTTTCGGCCGACGAGGATGAGCTGGATCTGACGTGGCGGCTGATGTGGACCCGAGACCGCCAGGCTGTTCAATCCCTAATTACCACGTCATTTCGTGATCCCAGGTGGCACCACGTGGGACCACGTCACTTGCCATGTCATCGACACTTCCACATCTTCTCTCTATCCTCATCACCTAATTAATAGCAACAATGGTAAGCATTTTTTATTTTCAATTTTCCCTTACTAATTTCGATGTCTTCTTCTTCTTCAGCAACCTGCGTATTTTTTCTTCTGTTCTTCGTCAACCATTGTTGAAGGCCACTCACTCTCGTCCCAAGTAAATGAAAGCAAATAAATTTCTTTGATTTCAAACCCTTCAAATTATAAACAAACAAAAGCAAAAATATCATTTTGCTATAAGTTTCTGAAAACCCTAAAAATTCTTTAGCCCAAAATTCCATAAAAAAAAAAGAAACCAACAATTGGGGAATTTACTTACATAGAGATAGAATTTAAAAAACCTAATTATTTTTGCCAAGTTGAAGCAGTGTTAAAAACATCATGGACCAACGCCAATCCAGGCAGGAGGTTTCTAGGTTGCCAAAATTTACATGTAAGTATGTGTTATTTGATTTGTGATTGAGTTATAAGACTCAAACGACAATAACATTTGGAAAAGGGTTTTGATAATCCATATTTGTTTGGGATTATATAGAATCATCCATGCAATTTTTTTCAATGGGTTGATCCTCCTGTGACTGAAAGATCAAGATCAGTTATCAATAGGCTTTTGAAAAAAATCGACAGATTGGAGAAGGAGAAGGAAACTGCTGAAAGAAACAATGCCAACATGTCAAGATTGAAATGGATTTTAGTTATTATTGTTGTTGTATTCTGTGTTAGAATTTTAGGGTAATGCAGCTGATATGTGATATGTAATATAGTTTGCTGAGGTTTCAGTAGTTGGCGTACATGTAACTTTTTGTACTGATTATGCCTAAATTTTACTCTGTGCCTACAATTATGCCTAAATGTTGTATTGGTTATGGCTTTATTTTGTAATGCCTAAAAAAAATTGAAGCAGCGTCACTCTAGCAGGCCAATGCCTAGCGAGCTAGGCGAGAGGCCACCTGCTAGGTAGGCCTCGCTCTCGCCAGCACCTGGTGAGCGCTAGAGGCCTATGAGGCAAGGCTTCTCGCCTCGCCAGGCAAGGGCACTGGCCAGCGCGTGAGTGCTTGGCCCACCTGTGAGGCAGGGCTAGCACTTGCCAGTAGCTGGCGCGGGCCACTTACTGGCCACTATAAAAAAAATTAATTTTGTTGATTGCTGGCCCACCTCTTCAGGTTGCCAGGAGAAGAAGCCAAGACGATGTTGTTTTGCCCTGTTTTTAGAAATCAGATCTTCATAATACTGTGGTTCAACAAAATTTTACAAGAAATTATATGCTGTTGCTCTTGTAGACTGAATACGATTTATAAAGAAAATATAACTCCTATGGTGTGTGGAAGGATAAAAATGAATTTCATGTGCTTAATGTCACATACCCTACAGCTGAAGAAGAGCTACAAGCTACTGTTGCATATGCTAATATGAAGAAGCTCAAGACTAGTATGCAGCTGATTGCGATTTGGAAGTAATAGAGTAATGGATTTGTATATGTTAGTGAATGAGTGCAGTGCATTCTAGTATTCTGGTATGCATATGGATCTGTGATTCTTTATTGATTTTAGTTATCATAGGATTATTGAGTTCAATTGTTGGGTGATACTGGCATTTTTGAGACTGCTGAGCTTTAGAACTTGGAAGTATTAGGAAATAGTTAGATTTCAGGCATTTTTTTCATGGTTTTGATATTTGAGTTCCTTAGATTTGTATTTTATTTCCTTTTTAATTCAATTTTGCTGATTGAAAGTGGGAAGGCCAGCGCTAGGATATTCTAGAGCTGTAGGAATCTGGCTAGATTTTTGATAAAAATTTGCATTATCGGGATTTTATTATTTAATTATTGGTTAATAGTTATAGTATACCTTTTTTGTGCATAGTTAGCAGTCCAACTTTTTTATTATTTCTTCTGAACGAGGCATGAGGAGCTTAAAGCTATTGGTTTAACTGGTCTGCTGAATGTCAAAGAAGTGAATATTTGTGTGTATTTCCTTAAGACATTAAGCTTGAAGTCATAGTTTATTACCAGGGCTGCACATATAATGACCACCAATGCTATAAATAAACTGTCTTAGCAACGGTTGTTTTCCCAACACCACCAATGCCATAAATAAACGAAGAATTTGTTACAGATCTTGGACAATTATAAAAATAGAGTTTTGATTAACACCAGCCGATTACAAGGGTCTTCAATGACCTTCTACATTTTTAAGTTTCTTTAACTTCATACTCTCATGGTCTTACTCTTCAATTTCTCCATCAGGCTGTACCTTTTTCTTGTCATTACTACAAATTTATTACCAAATTAACATGCTACAAGCTAAGATTTACAACTTTAATCAAGCTTTATGACAATAAGTTTAGTAGCAAAACTTATTGAAGAGGCATAGCCTTATATATTAAAGTTATAATAGTTTACATCAGATTTTTCATAATGACTTTGTAATGCTCAGAGTATGGAAACATGTCGGTTACCGCTCGAATGAGTCCCTGTACATTTGTGAAAATACAGCATGATATTAGAAATGCAAACAAAACAAGTTTCATATTTAGTCAAGAGAATTGATCGACTTTTACGTTTTTCCTATCAAACATGAATACCTAATGGAAGGAGTTGTACATTTGTAAGTCATCTTTCAGGAGCTCAAGAAACCATGTCCATGTGTCAGTGTTTTCTACTCTAACAATAGCCCAAGCAATTGGTAAGATGCAGTCATTGGGGTTTATTCCAATAGCAGTAAGCAACTGCCCCCTATACGTTCCTTTTAACCAACAACCATCTAGGCAAATCAGGGGCCTACAACCAACTGTGAAAGCTTTCTTCAATCCATCTAAACAAATGTAAATGCCTTCAAATTGACCCTTAGGCTCTTTGAAAACAACATTGGTTCCAAGATTTATTCTTAATAGTTCATATATGTTTTCATAGTGCATCTTACACTGTTCCTGCTCATCACCTATGATTGCCTTCAAGGCATAATCCCTCGCTCTCTATGCCTTCATTTTAGAAATTTTGCATTTCATGCCTTCATGTGGAAGTGTCGATGACGTGGCAAGTGATGTGGTCCCACGTGGCACCACCTGGGATCACGAAATGATGTGGCAATTAGGGATTGAACAGCCTGGTGGTCTCGAGTCCACATCAGCCGCCACGTCAGATCTAGCTCATCCTCGTCAGCCAGAAAAGATTCTGGGCACTTTAGTGAAACCCAAATAAAATGTTGGTTATTTTTATGAAACATTTTAAAAGTTGGGTACTTTGATGATAAGCAATATTTCAAATTTGAGTCATGGTCTGTGTAATCATATGGCTCCCAATACCAATAATTTAGATAAAAATAAAATACAAAAACATTTACAAATATCAATTTCATAAGTGTCTCATAAATTTAAAATAAAATATAAGGACATTAATTATATATATATATATATAAATTTAGGTGTATATGGATGTATTTAGCAAAAATAAATAAATAAATAAATGGTACAAGGGTTAATTTAAAAGCAAATCGAAATTTATATATAATCAAATTATTCTCATTTGATCCTATGCTCAAGCGAGTATAGTCAAATTAAACTGGGCTGACCTTATGCTGATTTCACTGGCTAGTCTATTTATTATGATGGGATAACAGCATTGTTAGTCCCATAAATTATATCATTTTTTCAATTAAGTCCTATAAGAAAAATTTTTTTACAATCAAGTTCTATAAGTTTTTAAAAGACTTTCTGTTAGTTCTATTCGTTAGTCAAAATAATTTTTCATTAGTCAACCCTCAAAATTAAACCTTTTTTTTATATTTCAGTCCTAAAATTTTTTAAAAAATATTATTTTTGATAATTGAAATAAATCATATTTTTATTTTTATCTATAACTTATTCTATTATATTCAACTTTCATAATTACTATATAACTCACTAAAATAATTTTTAAAAGTAAAATTAAAATATATTTTTTCTTAAATTATTAGTTGTATTAACAATGATAATGAAAACTAATTAAATAAACTTCACATTTAAATTAGGCTATTTTATAAGAAATATTTGAACAATAAAATAGATGAACATATTTTAATTGTTATAATAAAATATAATTAATTTAATGTAAAATATAATAAAAAGTTTCTATTTTATCTTCAATTAATTATATTTTATAATAAAAAATAAAATTATTAATTAAATTATTTTATTCTTCAAGTATTTATTTCAAAATAGCCTAATTTTAAAAATAATATAATTTTGTAAGTTATCTAATTAAAATACAATTTAGTTTGAAATTTTGTTAAAATCTAACACAAATTACAATATTGAAAAAACTAATTAAGTTTATCCAAGTATAAATATTTATTCATTTAAGATATATTAATTAAATTATATTTACAAATAATTAAAAATACTTAATTAATTTTATTTGTCATTTTTAATAGAATAATAATTTAAGAAAAATATTTTTGAATTTTAATTTTAGTGAGTTATATAGTTATTATAAAAGTTAAATAATAGAATAAGTCATAAATAAATAAATATATTATTTATGTAAAATATATAAAAATGACAATTTTTTATAATTTTAGGACTGAAATGTAAAAAAAAGTTTGATTTTGAGGGTTGACTAATGGAAAATTGCTTTAACTAACCGATAGGACTAACGGAAAGTTTTTTTAAAACTTATAGAACTTGATTATAAAAAACTTTTTTTGTAGGACTTAATTAAAAAAATGATATAATTTATAGGACTAACAGTGTTGTTATCCCTATTATGATCATAAATAGGTTAAAATAAGCTGAACCGGAAGGAAACTCAAACTTAGTGCCCATTTGGATTAGCTGTAGCGGTTGTTGTTGTTGTTACTGTTGTGGTTAAGTTAGCTGTTAAAGCTATTGTTGTTGGTAATTAAGTGTTTGGATTAGTTGTTGAACTTGTTGCTATTGCAATATGAAATTACCAATAAAGACAACTTATTATTTATTATTTATATGTATATTTAAAAATTATTATGATGATGTTAAATTTTTTTCCTAACACATATAAATATAAATTTATATCAATATAAATATATTGACAAAAAAAAATCATAATATAAGAAGTAAAAAAAGATCTAATGAAATATAAATAAAAATATGTAATTTACGCAATAAAATAAAATTTATAAATAAAGGAATAACTCATAAATAATTCACTGTCTAACCATAGAAAAATACATGACCATGAATTTGAAGGTTCATCAATTCTAAAATTAAAATGTCAATTTTTTGCATTCCAAATGATACGAGCAATTTCATCACGTGACATATCCATGGATTGAGTTGTTCCTCTTACTTCAGTATCTGCATTATTGTCCTCCATATCATTCAATTCCTCATGTGGCACAAAATCTGAATTTTTATCAAATATGGTAAATGCTAGATCATCTAATGCTTTACTTCGGATATAGTTATGAAGTGTCATAGTTGCAATAACAATAGTTCTTTATGTTATAATATCATATAATGGCATTACCCTTAATATTTTCCATCTAGCCTTCCATACACCAAAAGTACGTTCAATACAAATTCGTAATGATGAATGCCAATAATTCAAAACCTCTTTGACAGTTCACGGTCGTCGTCCATGTTGAAATTCAGGCAAATGATATGTTGTCTTTTTGTAAGGTCCAAGAAATCCTTCGAGTTGAGGGTATCCAGCATCAACCAAATAATATTTTCCTAATTTATTAAAAAATATAGATGATAAATATTGTTTAATTTAGTTAATTAAATTTTAAATAAGAATAATATCTAAATATTAATGTATTATTTATATTTACCTAGCGGAGGTTTTGGAAAATTTAATGTCTCATCTTCTAAAGTCTCACGAAATATCCTTGAATCATGAGCATATCCCTCCCATCCTCCAACAACAAATGTAAATTGCATGTCAAAACTACATGCAACTATAATATTTTGGGTTGGAACTCCTTTTCTACCAATATATTTTACTAAATCAGTACATGCAACTGATGCCGGTACATGAGTTCCATCAATAACTCCAATAAAATCCTAAATAATAGAAAATCGTATAATTTTAATAACTAGAATTAAATAAATAACATATTTAATTTAACATATACAATAATATTACCTTAAAAAAAGGCATATATCTAGGATCATTGAAAATTTCGTTGGGAATGGAAGAAAACATTAGGTCTTGTGGTCTAATCAAATCCATTGGCAATCTTAATAATGCGTCCATTACTTCATGAAAAAACGACTAATAGTCTCACTAAATCGTTGAAAATGTTCTTGTGCTTGTCTATTTACAGCACCAAGAGCAAGAATATACAAATAAATACAAAGCTTTTTTAACACAAACATCTTATATAATTCAACTAATCTATACTTTCCCTCTAAGTCACTACAAAGCGAGTACAAAGTTTCCTTATTCATTCTAAATATATTGACACATCTTGTTTTATTTCTTTCCATAATTTCATTTATCCATTTCCACCCTGTAAAATGTGAGTTCATACATGGTTCTCGATATAACTTATTAGTATAAGTGGAAATCAATTCAACCACCAAACTCATGTAATTCTCCCACATTTCATCTATATTATTGAAATCTTCTTGAATAATAATATTTAGCAGACTTGAATCCATCATACCCCAGGGTGAGCAAAAACAACCGAAAACTGAAAAACCAAACCGAACCGACTAGTTCGGTTCAGTTTCAACAATAAAATATACTAATTTGGTTTAAAATAAACCGAAATAAGTTTGGTTCAGTTCATTTTTTATAGTAAAAAAATTTGTTAAGCCTAACCGAACCGAACTCATAGTATATTCTAAAATTTTATATATATTTATAGTTCGGTTTGATTGGTTTATTACTAATATTTTAAATTTTATTAATAATATTAGTTTCTAAATACATAAAAATCTAAATAAAATTATTTACTACCAAAAAAATCCTAACAAAAATTATTTAAATATATTTTAGAAAATCG
>CATIWO010047291.1:0-18405 GCA_949673435.1 Macaranga tanarius | reverse complement strand
ATAAACTCATTTAACATAATACTACGGGTAAATACTCAAATAAACAAACACTTTGATTTAAATGAATATTTTATTGCCAAAGGGATAAATATACAATGTCTACATACAATAATGGCCCTAGGGCACATCTATACTAACAATTTTTGCTCTGGAACTGCACTATTGTGCTAAAATGGCACACAGCCATGCATGCTTTGGTAAATTTTTCTTCTAGAGACTCATGGCTGTGCCAAAAAGGCGCATGGTTGTGCTAGATGTCCTGAATTTATTACCAACTTATGCACGACCGTGTTTAAACACCACATGGCCGTGTCTAACAACTGTACAGCATTTAAACATCACAAATAGGTATCCAAGTATTCAAATAATATTAATGGTGCCTCATATATATATACCAAATCATAACATTTCAACAATCCACAAAAAATATCTAAACATCATAACTCACGTATTAGTGCAACATATACACTAAATTATATCAAGTCAAGAAACCACAACCATAATCCTCACATTCAAAATATATATAACAATGCACAATGCATGTTATGCAAATTAGTAATTCGGCTGAAATCATCGCACGTTTCACACAAAACTCACTTTTCTTTTTCTTTTTCCTTTTCTTTTTCTTTTCTTTTTCTTTTTCATATTTTTCATATACTCGTGGCCATTCCTGAGACTCTCTGCCTAGCTCAGTCTCAAATTTCACACGCATATATATATATATATATATATATATATATATATATATCACATGAATGGCCACATCTGAGACTCTCTGCCCAGCTCAATCTCAGATCGTGGAGGCTCTCTGCCTAGCTCAGTCTCCATACACATACGTTTCCTCACATTTCAATTATTCACATTCCTCACATTCCTCATATTTCCTCACATTCCTCACATCATGCCATATGTATATATTTTCATCATTCTCACAATATATCAAAATGCATATGTACAATTATTTCATCACAATTCAACATCCCTTTCATTTCCTCATCGAATTACAATTCACCTTTCTCACAACAATACATATATATTATACCACACTAAATGACTTGCACCTCACAAGTGCCAATATTCCCAATGTATCACAATACAATCTTAATTGACCAATTCATATTCTCACCAATAATATATATACATATTTTCATCATGCTTTCTCACAACAACATTTTTATATATATTCATATATATCATGCTCAACAATCTTGCCACTTAAAGGGCATACACAAATTAATATAGTTATATAACTATAGTTACTTGAAAATCACTACATGTAAGCATTAAATTAATAATTACTTACCTTAAACCTTCAACTCCTTCTTAAATAAAAGCTCCCCTTATTGGATAAGGTCTCCTCTAGCTCTATCAATTCCTATACATAATTATGTGCAAATTTAAATAAACAGGCATAGCAATTCACCCTAACATCACAAAAGGGCAACTAGAGGCTCAAGTTCATTATACTTAAATAATTCACACATATATCTAAAAATTATGAAAATATTGTTGAAGCTAGACCTATAAATCTACTTCAAATCTCAACTAAAATTACTTGATTTGGATGTGTGTGAAATTAATTATGGATTTTTGATGCAACTCGGGTAAAACAGGTAAAACAGAGTTGATAGCATGAGCACAAAAATGTAAAGTTGTGCTAGTCAGTCTTAACAGCAAAATTAGCTCTGGCTTAAAACACAAAAGTTGTAGAGGACTCTTTGAAGTTTTCAAAACATTAAACTATGTTCAAATCAGAGCTCTACAACTCTAGATATGGTTGAAATACTAAAACTGAAAAATAGAGACAGTATACCCAAATTTTTCCAACAACCAAATTCAATTAAAAACAATCAAAACACAAGTAAGCTTACCAAATTAAGACTCCAATGGATGAAAGCCCTCCTAAAACTTCCTAAAGAAATTAATTTGATCACATGAATAAGCTCACAAACTCTTTCAAAATCTCTATACTCTCTTCTCTTCTTCTTCCTCTCCAAAATCTCTATACATACACACACACCACACAATTAAATATTCACAAATACACACACACACTTAGCTAATGAAAAATAACCATTTTCCCCCTTAAAGTCTCCTTTAATAATTACCCATAATCAATAATTCTATATTTATCCCCAATTAACCATTATAATAATACTTAATAAAATAACAAAATATCATCCAAATATCTACTTAGCCCCTTAATGAAATGGGCATATTGCACAATAGTCCACAACTTCCAAATGTGACAATCCACTCCAAACTTTTCTTACAATCTAGTCTCTTTCTACAACTCAAGTATATTCTTAAACTTAAATAAAGTCTAATATCTAACATGCATAAAATGCAATTCATGAATACGTATGCTAAAGGCGGGTGTTACAATAATACTCCGATATCATTGTAAAAAATGTGGCATTAAAAATAAAATAAGTTCAGATCACTTATCTCTTGATGATTCCACAAAGTTGATTAAACTCCTAACACTAGATCAAGTGTTAATCACATCAAAGAAGGGAAAAACACTTAATTTTCACAACCCAATTTACTTTAGTTTAATCTATTGATGAAGGGAGAGTTACAGAGAGTTTTCTTTTCTTATGTGTTTATTCTGTATATTTTTCTATATTACATCTTATGTATATTTACCTTATTTTTATATAACGTATTACAATAGTAACTTCTCCTGTGTTATTAGAGCAACTACCTCTTGGTAGATATATCCTTTTTTTATATTATTAATAACTTGGTTTCGGTCAACCTATCATAAGCGATTTGAATTCAAATTCCAGCATCTTCCACTCGTATATGACGGTTATGACCCATTGTGAGATTTTCTTTAATCAATAAATAAACTATTCATACTAGTAAACGGGTCTTGTGACCTAGTGAGTAAAACCTGTACTTAGGAGCTTGTCACTATGCATCTATTAGAAATAATGTAGAAGCTTCAACCCCAAATAAAATTAAACATTAATTAATCAAATGTACTCGCAGTACCCTAGATTCGTCCTTTTCTAATTACACTAACATCTCTAATCCCTCGAAAGGCATATTCAAAATATTTTCATTTTATGAATCCATAATCACGTCATACTTCACTTAAGCGATAAGATTGGTCGGCCAATGGACACACCGGACAAAATCTTCCTTTTCTACTCGAAATTTATGATTTATAAATAGTTGTTTTTCTAGACATGTTCTATAGATCGAATCATTCATGATCATAAGTAGTATGCTAAGATAACAAAACACCATGTATAATTCAAAAATAATAATAAAAAGTGTGAGGGTACCAATCATAATAATTTTAACATTATCCTTAAGGTCTCACACAGCGGAGAAGCAGGAATCATTCTTCCACAACCTTTTCAATCGAACAAGCACACATGGTTTGAATCACGTGCTGCAGTGTTTAAACTTTAATTTGATGTCAATCATAAATACTGTACAGATCTAAGTTCAGTCACTTATCAGCGCCTAACTCGAATCCTCCAAGTACTCTTAATAGCATGTTATAACCGAGAATTCTCATTTCGCTTACACAGGTCTTTTGGATGGGTCAATCCAAATCGATTGTATGTCCAAGAACAACCTCATCTCATTTTCTTTTAAGGCGATAGTCCTAATATTTAGTCTCATCTCTACTCGCTATTTTAGTGCTAGAGGCGGTTGCTTGTGTGAGTAAGCTAACCTAAAACCCGTGTGACATCCTTTTATTGAGCATTTAACATTATAAGTGTGATGTGTATAAGGTAAAAATATAATTTAAGAAAACACATCAATAATTGCATTTATTCAAACAATTCAATATATAAGCTCAACAATATCTCTTAGACTCTACGTAATCCAAGAGAATTTATATGTGCAAGAAATACATCTCTTAGAATTGGCTTAGTTAACGGATTATCCACCATGCTATGCATAGATATGTGTTGTAAAACTACTTCTCATTTGGCTATAATGTCTCTAACATAGTTATACTTTGTATCTATATGTTTGGTTCTACTATAATATTTGGGATCTTTAGTGAAAGCAATTGCTACTGGATTATCACATTGAATAGTTATGGCTCCATCATAACCATTTTGAAACCCCAAATTCATAAAGAATCTCCTTAACCAAACAACCTCTTGTATTGAAACTAAACATGCAATAAATTTAGCTTCTATAGTTGACAAAGCTATACATGACTGTTTCTTACTACTCTATGAAATGGTACCTTTATTTAGTAAGAAAATATAGCTAGAGGTGGATTTGCGTTGACGAAGATCTGCTCCCCAATCGGCATCTGAATATCCAATTAGATGCAAGTTTGAATCTTAATAACATAAGCAATAATCCATAGTTCCTTTTAGATACCTTAGAATCCTCTTAACAACTTTCCAATGTTCTCGTCCAACATTCGATTGATATCGACTAACTAATCCAACAGTGAAATAAATATTTGTGCAAGTGCACAATATAGCATACATAAGACTCCCAACAATACTAGATTATATTATAGTGGCCATTTATTTTTGTTCTTTTGGATTATTAAGACACATTTTGAGACTCAAATCCTCATCTTTTAATATAGGTTTATCGATAGGTTTACAACTGCTTATATTAAAGCGTTCCAGAATCTTTTGAATATAATTATTTTATAACAGAGCCAAAAGTTTCTTTCAACAATCTATTTTAATTTTAACTCTTAGTATATAGTCAACTTCATCCGTGTCTTTCATATCAAAATTTATGGACAACCAATTTTTAATGTACATTACATACTCCTTGTCATTTCCAGCTATTAAGATATCATCTACATAAAGAGATAGAATTGCAAATTTGTCATCATATCTTTTAACATAAACACAATGGTCCTCATAAATCATTTTAAAATCATAAGTCATAATAGCCTTATGAAATCTAAGGTACCACTACTTGGATAACTGTTTAAGACCATAAATGGATCTTTGGAGCTTGCATACTTTACGCTCTTAGCCTTTAATAATAAAACCTATAGGTTGTTCCATGTAGATTTCTTCGTCTAGTTCTCCATTGATAAAAGCTGCTTTCACATCCATTTAATGTAATTCTAAATCCATATAAGCCACAATAGCTAGGATAAGGAAAATAGAGGTAAACCCGACAACAGGTAAAAAAGTTTCCTCATGGTCTCATAATCTATACCCTCTTGTTGAGTATAACCTTTTGCCACTAGTCGAGCTTTATATCTATCAATGAAACCATCCACCTTATGCTTAATTTTTAGAATCCTTTTATTCCCAATAGCTTTTCGGCCAGGTGGTAAATCAACTAAGTACCAAACTTGATTCATTCTCATTGATTCTATTTTCTCTTCTTATGCAACTTTTCACTTTTTTTTGGTAGGACACTCAAGTGCCTTTTTCATAGTTTTAGGTTCCTCATCATCATCAGGAGTGACAATATATACTTCATTCTCAATTGGAAAATGGTTTTTAGGAGTTTTAAGTCTATACTCCAGCGTAATTGAAGATCACTACTACTTTCACCAATCTTAATCAAAATAATTTTATTTTGAATTTTCTTTTACTTAAAATAAAATTAGAAAATAAATAATTTAATTATCCAAAAAATTATTTTAATATATAGAAAAATTCTATAAAAAAATATGGAGTCCAGTGGTGGTGGCGGCATCGAAACCCGCCTCCTCAATCTTCCGCATGCGGCCCCATGCGTCATCAATGTGCATGGGACTGTTTTGGCTAGTTATAAAAAGCAGCCAGACAATGTTCACTCATGGATGTGGCACAAACATGCCATGCGCCGCCGTGGAGATTAATTCCGTCTCTGAAAATTTTTCTACCCCCCTATGTTGACTGCTCTGAGTTGAATGGTGCAATTTGATTTTAAGTTTGAGACCTATAAGTATGTATTTGAAGTTCAAACTCTTATTCTAGGGAGTTATAAAAAGTTCATCTTCAACCTTGAAAATTTTCTAAGTCTGGAAATTTTCAGAATACGACTTTTCAAGTAGGCAATTTTGATCAACCATAACTTTGTCTATACTTAACCAAATTTAATGTTCTATACATCATTTTAAAGCTTGTATTATGTACTTTGAAGACATGTAAAAATGCATTCCATAAAACACAATATGCTAGTCTAGAAATTGGTACTAAGTTGTTGTCCCAATCATATTTCAAAAAACATGAATTCAACCATATAAATATTCAAAAACGAATTTAATCAATAAATTCTCATGGGAATCATCAATAATGCTTTGATACTAATGTAAAAAATATAAAATTTAAAATAAAAATAAGTTCGGATCACTTACCTCTTGATGATTCTACAAAGTTGATTAAACTCCTAACACTATATCAAGTGTTAATCACACCAAAGAGGGGAAAAACACTTAATTTTCAAAATCCAATTTACTTTAGTTTAATTTATTGGTGAAGGGAGAGTTACAATGAGTTTTCTTTTCTTCTATATTTATTCTGTATATTTTCTATATTACATCTTCTGTCAATTTACTTTATTTTTATATAACGTATTAGTTGTCTTCTTTATATATATATATATATATATATATATATATATATATATATATTATTAATAAATTGAGTCGGGTCAACCCATCATGGGGGACTCGAATCCAAATTCCAACATATTTTGAAGGATATTGTAATATTTTGAGGATTTAATGTATTGATTTTTTTTAATTGCATGGTTTGATTATGTTTATAGGAAGATTTTGAAAATTTTGCATTTGTACAAATTGATTCAATAGTTTAGAACAATGATAAATGCCAAGTTAAAAGCCTATTTGCCTTTGTATGGATGTAGTTATTTTAAGCTCTTTTTATTTATTGAAAATGGTTTTCAATTGCTGAGCCTTTTCACTGACTTTGCTAAAAAAAAATACAATGGGTAAAAAAAAGTACTGACTTCAATATCTCTTCATTTATAAAGACACTATTAAGTTTTTTTCTCCTAAAAAACTTGTTCTTGTAAGCTAAGCCCTTTATATTAATTTATAGATTTGAAACTATAAACCGTTATACAAATTATTGTACCTTTAATTGATGTTAACAAAAAGTAAAGACCAATATTGCATTAGTTGGACATGTTAACAAAATAAACATAATTATTCTTAGACTAAGTTTACAAAATTAGAGTAAAAATAAACAATTCATCCTAAGTATCAAATTATAAAACAATTAATCCATATACTGTCAATGTTACTATAGAAATCCAAAAATACCAAATCTATCATTTTAACATAGATGGTTTTGCCAATTTATACTGCTCTAAGCTTTCAAAATAATCTAAATTATTATCCTAAGAAGGATGATTTTATTGTCAATAGAGTAGGAACTCTTTAAGGTTGATTCTTTATGTATGGACCTCTTGTAAAGGTAAAATTAGCTTAGAACTACTTTTATCACTTTAAAGTAAGCTCTAATGAAGTAAAATAACATTTAAGTAAAAAGATACCAACCTTAACAAAATTACGAGATTGAATTATAAAATCCTTTATTATTTTATGGAATTAGCACCCATTATGATATATAGGTAATCCAATTGTCCATATAAACTAAAAATATCAAACTATTATATCTTACTAATTTTCTTTCTAACAAAGCTTTAATTATTGATCTCACTTCAAGTATTGTTTAAAGATATAAAGAAATATACACATAAGTGTGTGTGTATTGTCTTCTTATTCAACGTTTTATAATTGAACTCCATTAACCAATTAAGTCACATGTGCTTTAGATTTGGAATTTTTCAGTTTTCATATTGGGTAAGCTATACATTAAAAGAGTATTATAATTTTAATTTTCAAGAATTTTAACTTGATTTTGCTTAAGAGTTATGTATTCCAATTCTTAACTTTTTTATTTTTAATTAGATTAATTTCTCCATTCTCAAAGATGATGCGGCTATTATGAATCTTAGTATTGCTGTGAGAATCTACATAGTGATGTCTAATGAAAATTATAAAAAAATTCTAAATGTGTCAATCACTCAACCTAAATATTGTATGTGGTCATCAAATTTCACAGCAATACAAACTATAAAATAAGTATTAAACCACTTAGTTATTAACTCAATTATATACATACTTCATGACTTAACTTATATAATTCAATAACAAATACAAAATAGTGCACCACCATTAACCAACAAGAAATTTAAATCTAAATCAAAAATATATTTTTTAGTAAATTTAACTATACATAAACTTTGGTCCATATAAAAATTTATTTTAATTATTAATTCAATAATTGTTGTTGGTCGAAATGAAGTCGGTTGCATGGCTAGAACTTCACAGAATATGCCAAAAGAGCATGATAATTTTTATAAGAATGAGTAGCAAGCCAAAATATTTACAGTAACTGAGTAAAGAGTGGCAAGCTTGCTTGATGCAAATGAAGGTATAGTCAATTTGCAAAATGAATTCACCTATATTGAGGTATAGTGTTATATAAGTCAACTTATATTATTTTAATTTATGTTTGATTTTGATAATTTCTATGAGAATTAGTGTTAAGTATGGCATAGAAAGAGAAAAAAAATGTTTATAGGAAGGAAAAAAAGATGGAATAATAAGATATTCTATCTGTTTACCTATATAACCAATGGACATTAATGTTTAAAAAATTGTGACCTTGAGATTAGGAAATTAAGTTTGATTTATCATAAGATATAATAATTAATTTGGCATGGCCACTATTAATAATAACTATGTATGTTACTATTAAAAAAATTATAGGAAAAAGTGTTAAATTGAGTAATGACGTCAGGAATTGTAAGCAATAAACTTGCAATTATACTAAAGAGAAATGCAAAGAATTGAGATTTAAAGTAAGGTGATTCTCTTGGTGTTAGCTCAATAATTTTCCATCGAATTTCAAGGACAAAATACTTTTTATAACATTTGTGTCCTTGAATGCGCTTAATTCGACACGCTGGTTACGATGGATCGACTTGTGGTATCGAAACTAGTACAAGTTGAAGGAATGAGAATTTGAAAATTTTAATAACACTTAAAATGTTTGAAATGATTTGAATAATTAAGCTATGAAATAAAATTTAAAGAAGATTTAAGGACATAAGAGATTCAATCATAAGAATGAAGCTAGTTGGTCTTGCTAAACACTTAATTGCCAATCATCCTCTTTTAGTTTTACCTTGATCTTTGATTTTGTTTACTTCTTTAATCAACTCCAAAAATCTCTTGATTTAGATATTTTCAAAGTTTTAATGCCTTCCTTTAGGATCTTGAAACTGAGATAGAAGGCTACAAATAATGATCTTTTTAACTTGCTCTTTAAGTCTTCAATTAGATAGAGTTTCACTTATTTTTCCTTTTTCTTTCTCTCCCTCATTCGTAAGTATTTATATGTGTATTTATTAGTGGAAATTGATAGCACACAAAAGTCTTGGGGCTGAAGTTTAATGTTTATATATATATATAAACTCTCTAATCTTGACTAATTTAACTAACCTTGATTTATTAACTTAATGCATGGACACTTATAAGGAATGAAACTATTAATATTCTCTTTTGTTAATAGCTCACACCATTTAAATTATCATTTACATTATATCTCATCCTAAGCAAATGCACCTCTCATTCCCAAATCAGCCTTTATTAACTCCTTGATTCTCAATTTAACCCCGCTAACTTTAAATTAGTCCAAGTTAGTCCAAAATAAATTGATTATATTGATGCAAAAGGAATTAGTTATACAGTGTTATTGTTTGAACAAAATGCTCTAGGCTGGTAGAAGACAATACTAGTAAGTGAAAATGTACTAATGACTATGAATTAAATAGACTTTTCTTTTTAAGCATTTATAGAGAGATATATTTCAGAGGAATATAGAAATAGAACGAAGATTGAATTTTTTTTTTGAAATTGAGGTAAAAGGATTCACTTGTAATCGATTATGAGGTGCAATTGAGAGATTATCGAAGTATGTTTCTAAAAAGGTAACAACTGATGAGTTAAAACATATAAAGACTCGATGGAAATTGCATTACATGTTGAAAGGATTATTGAGGAATAAAGAGAGCTTTAGAAGCTAAAAGAATTTAGGTGGCAACAAAGTGACTTCAGAGGTATAGTGAGCGTTTGTTCAGCTAACTAATGAAGAAAAGACTTAATAGGGAATTTGGAGAATCTAAAAGATGAAAAGTTAATGGTAAGTCTATAGGTGGTACAACATTTTGAGGATGCAATTGCAGTAATAATGGTAAGAAATATTTAGGTAAGTGTTAGGGTTCTAAGTCAAGGATATGTTATTATTATAGAAAATCCGATCAATTTATTAAAGATTGTCCATTAATAAGAAATGATGGAACATCTTAACTAGTTGAGTCAAGTGGTACAAACGGAAAAAATAGTGATAAGGATTTTGTCTAGAACTATTACCTGATATGAAATGTGTGAACTTAATAGTTATGGAGTTGAAGAAGGATTAGTATTATTTTGAGAATAAATTGGGTATGGAACTATCAGTATGTTAGAATTTGTTATGTAAAGAGATAGTTATACATATTCGTGAATAGAGAAAATAGAGATAGTGGGTAAAGGAGAATTTGTACATGTTTGTTGATTCCAATTGTGATTACACCATATATGATTTGGAATTTAATTATACCCAGGATTGCATCAGTATTGATCATTTTATAAAGAATAGTATCTTGGGAGTTGAAAGAGGATAAATTGATGGATTGAATAGTACATTATAATGGTAGTACTTCTGTTTATATTGAACAAGGATGATGAAGAGATTTTGATAAATATTAATTATTTATTCTTATGAGATGAGGACTTATTTGATTAATGAAAAGATGTTATAGTGTTTTGGGGAAGGATAATTTGGAAGCTTAGAAATTGGTAACCTTAGACAGCATAATGTTCTCTTGTCGAGACGACAATCAGAATGTGGTATGGATATCATAAAGTTCTGATTATGTAATTGGGAGTGATTAATAGATTAGATATGAGTATGATATTTATAAACAAGTCTTTTAAAGGTATTTGAATTAGTTGTGATTGGTTTATTTGATGATGCGTTTATTTATCTAATGAAAAAGAATATAGCAAGTATTTCTGAATAGTCTTGGCAGGGAAAGATAGTTGTATGATATTTTAGTAAGATATATTGAGAATGAGGGAATTATTTTCCTTGAGAAGGAAATTATGAGGGGAGTGGATTGAAATTTGTTAACGAAATTATGGAAGTTATGAGACTCATGTCAAGGCTTTAAGGTAAAAGACAGAATAAGTGAATACAAGAGAAAGAATAATAATCTGTATATTCAGATGAAGGGGTTATAAATAGAAATTGATTCAAGCTCATATAAACCATGCACCTGTATTTGTCTAAAATTTTACTCTGATGACTCATTTGGCTGATAGGTTGAGCTTGATGTCCTCCTATCCTGTCATATGCAATGCATATCATTTATATGCTATAAATGCAACTTATTCTCATGTCTCGAGAAAATCTAATCCCCGCTCTAATACCACTTAATGTAGCACCCTCCAGGTACCACATACAAGTGTCCCGATAACAAATAATACGTGGCACATGAATTTTTTTTTCTATTTATAAAAAATATATATTTATACAAAAACTCTTGTCAATATATATACATTGTACTTTTTATGTACATACATAACTTGATATCAAAAAATATACATAATTTAAGTACAAAATGTTTAAATGTTATGATGATAATGCTCATGAGGATGGAGATTTCGATACTAAGCCTGCCTTTGACCCACTTGAGCTCACAAAGAAATACACTTCAAGCTTTCTAATCAATCGAAGCCTAAAAACCACAATTGCAAAAGAATGGGCTTGCGACTCAATAAGCAATTATTAAAATAAGCATATATATAGTCCTAATTAAGAACAATAATTATAAATAAATAATAGAGGACTACACGGTCTAGAACACGGCCGTGTTCTAACCTGTATTCGTCTCGGTCTAAAACTCATGTTTATACACGGCTAATAACTTGCACATGTTCTCTCTCGTGTATCTCTCGGGTCAAATTATAACATTTATACACAACCATATACACGCCCGTGTACTCAACCGTGTTATCCTCGGTCCGAAATACAAAATTTCATAATTTGGTACACGACTATGTACACGCCCGTGTGCTAGCCCCGTGTAGCTCTCGAATACAAAAATGTCATATGCAACACGGTCATATCTTAAATCAAACTAACCCATATATTGACACAGGCCTGAGATGCGCCCGTGTCTCGGCCCGTGTCACTATTTTAATAGCAAATTTTACAATCTTTCAAGCAATCCACAACATATTCACAATCACATAACATCAAGAGCAATCTAGTAATTACTAACAGAAACATATATGAATGTATATACTCAATATCTATACCCTACCATATTTATCACATTCACATCTTGCACTAAATTCTCATTCAACATTATATAGATAATCACAATACTATATCATTGATTCTCAACTATTGGTGTCACAATTGCACCATTCCAAGCAATCCATAATTCATAATCTCACATTCAACGTATATAAACACAATTTCCATCAATCACACTTCACATGCCATCCACAATTTATAAATAATGCAATACAAAAATGCGTGATGATGCAAGTTAGTATCCAGCTGAAGTTCTCAATACACGTCATACACGTTTTGCATAAAGCTTACTTTTTCTTTTTCTTTTCTTTTTTATATTTTGGCCATTCCTGAGACTTTCTGCCCAGCTCAGTCTCAGATCTTACACGTATATATATATTTCACATGAATGGCCACATCTGAGACTCTTTGCCTAGCTCAATCTCAGATTGTGGAGCTCAATCTCCATACACACATATTTTTCTCACATTCCTCACATCATGCCATATGCATATATTTCAATCATTCTCACAACATATCAAAATGCATATGTACAATTATATCATCATAATTCAACATCCTTTTTTATTTCTCATCATTTCCATTTTTCATAGTAAATCATAATTCACCTTTCTCACAAGCAATGCATATCAATTCATACCACATCAAATGGCTTGCACTCATAGATACCAATATTCATAATCCATCACTACACATGCTCAATCGACCATTCAATGGTCTCACAATAATATATATACATATACTTCTCTTGCTTTCTCACAACAACGTATTTATATATATATATGTTCATCATGCTTTCTCACAGTACATATTCATATTTATATACTTATCATTCTTGCCACTTAAATGGCATACACAAATAAATATAGTTAAATAACTGTAGCTACTTAAAAATCACTACATATAAGTATTATGTTAATAATTACTTACCTAAAGCCTTCAACTACTTCTTAAATAAAAGCTTCCCCTATTGAATAGGGTCACCTCTAGCTTTATCAACTCCTACACACAATCATGTGCCAATTTAAACAAGCAAGTATAGCAATTCACCCTAAAATCACAAAAAGGCAACTAGATGCTTAAAGTTCAAGGTTTCTAAATAATTTACACACAAGTCCAAAAATTATAAAAATAACAGTAAAGCTAGTTATATGAGTCTACTTCCAATTCCATTTGAAATTACTCAATTTGGACATGTATGGAATTAATTATGGATTTTTGAGTAAATTCGGGCAAAACAAAGCTGTCTGCATGAGTAAAAAAATGTCAAGCCCTTCCAGATAACCTTAACAACAAATTCAGCTCAGGGGCAAAACACAAAAGTTATAGAGGACTCCTTAAAGTTTCCATAGCATCAAACTTTGCTAAATTTAGAGTTCTATAACTCTAGATATTACTATCTAACCAACACACTAGAAAATTCACAAATCAACCTACATGCTACTACTGGCATATTTGATGTATAAAGTTCATGATGCTCTTAAGAATCATAGACACCTCCAAAAATCACCAAATTTATACAGACTCTACATATATGGGTCTAATTTCATTTCCAACTAAAATCACATAATTATAATATGAAGAGAATTAATTATGGATTTTTAAGTCCATTCGGGTAGAACAGGGTATCAGCATGAGCAATAAAATGTCTGGTCTATTTAACCCTCTTAACAGCAGATTCAATTTAAGCACAAAAAATAAACATTTTAGAGCACTCTCTTAAGTTTTTAGGGAGTCTAACTTTGATCAAATCAGAGCTCTATAGCGTAAGTTATGGCTAAAATAAGAGGATGAAAAAATAGAGGAAAGCAGACCCAAATTTCCCAACATCACAACTCAACCAAAATTAATCAAATACATAAATAAAACTTACCAATTAGAACTCCAATGCATAAAAGACCCTCCAAAGCTTCCTAAAGCAAGTGTTTACTAGCTTGATAAAGGTCAAAAGCTCTCCAAAAATTTACAAGAACTCTCTTCAAAAATCTCTACAACTCTACCTCTTCACAATTAAATATATACATAAACAAGCCAACCAATCACAAGCTTACAAATAACCTCCCCTAAAGTCTTCTAATATTTAATACATAATTATCACAAAAAAAATACAATAATAAATACCCATAAATCACTTAATATTAATATAATAATACTCTTAATAAAATATCACCAAATATAATAATAATAATAATAATAATAATAATAATAATAATAATAATAATAACAATAATAATAATATCTAGATATTTTGGGTAATTATCACCATAATATCCACTAACCAACTTAATGAAATGGAATTATTTCACAATAGCCTAAAACTTTATATTGTGACAATTCACTCCAAACTTATGTTACAATCTAGTCCCTCTCAATAACTTATACCTAATCTTAAACTTAAATAAAGTCTACTAACTCTTATATATAAAATACAATACATACGTCTTAAATATGTATGAAAAAGGGCGGGTGTTACATAATGTGTGAGAACATGTGTTAAGTGAAGACTGAGCCGGGCGGATAGTCTTCGCTGATTGTGTACAATGGGTAAGCTGAGCCAAGTGGATAGCTACCCATGATTGTTATGTGTGGAGTGAGACTGAGCCAGGTGGATAGTCTCACTAAATGGCTATATGCATATGGAATTGTGATTGTGAGATTGAAAAGCCAATGAGGCTAAGTGTGAGGCATTTACGTAAGAATGGATATGGTCGGATATTGAACAATAAGAATAGAATGTGAATGTGCGAAATCTTTGCAAATATATAAATTGGTATGAATATTAATATCTATTATTTAATATGATTTTGCGGATATCAAATGGTGTGTTGTGACATATAAATCTTGAACGTATGTTTAGGAATGGAGAATAATGTAAAAATGTGTATGAATGTGCTATCAGGAAGAGAACATAGGTTGAGACACGGGTGTGTCTCAGGCCGTGTGATAAGATACGACATATCTTAGGGGAGACATGGGCGTGTTTAATGTTGTATTTTTTTTCCAGAGAGATACACGGGTCGAAACACAGCCGTATTTTAGGCCGTGTCTCAAAAATGGCTTTTATCCATGGCTATGTATAAATTTATACTTATGTTCCGAGAGAGATACAGGTAAGAACACAGGCATGTTTATGGGCATGTGTAAGCATGTATTTTTGGACCGAAGAGAAAACAGGTTGGAATATGGGCGTGTTCCAGACCGTGTCTCGATTGAGGTTTTTTATCAGAAGACTACATAGGAAGAAACACACCCATGTAGTCCATATTTTTAGGTGTTCAAAATAATTGTTATTAATTAGTTCTTGAGAAGATCTTTTTATAACTAATTTGGTAGCTACTTATTGAGTTGCAAGCTCATTCTTTTGTAAATTATTTTCCTATTTCAGGATAAGCGATAGTTAAGACAAAGTCTACATACTATAGGAATACCAGGTGGGCCAGTGACGAGTCCAGTGAATACATGACTAGATGTTACTATTATTTAAGACTAATGCCTATACTTAAACTTTTTTAAAAATGTGTAATAAGAAGTTTTCTTTAAGAAGGGAAATTTGTAAATGTTATATTTGTTGATAAACCCTTTTTTGTTAATAATGAAGTATGTGATATTTTATTAGAAATTTTCTTATGCCACGTGTGTATGAGTAATTGTGGCCACGTATATGGTAGAGATTGTAGGTGTCACAAAATATTGCTTAAAGGCTTAAAGAATAAACCTAGTGTACTGGTTGTGCACAACCATGTGTAATATCCTGCACAATTGTGTCACCCCAAATTCCTAGCAAACATAGATGTATGGACCGCCCTACACAGCCAGGACTCCTTAAAGGAATGTAAACACATCCATATGTAAAACCCATACAGCCGTGCCTAAAACTTAACTGTTAAATTTGTGTTATGCCTACTCAAGCATAGTCGTGTAGCCAGCTATGCCTGAACTATAAAATTTCTACTTGAGAATTCCTGCCCAGACTCAGCCGTGCAGGAATACCTGTACCACCATCTTTGAATAAGAAAAATAATTATAACAATAATAATATAGTTACAATAAATATACTAATTAATTTTACTTATTTTTATGCTAAGTCCTAATCACACAACCACACCCATATGAGTTTGATTTAAAAAAATAATAATTTTAAATACAGTCTCAAGGTTAAAATTTATTGAAGTGTAGAGTTACTCCCTTTAAAAATTAAACAAATATAAATTTTTAACATCAATTTGATGTAAAATAGAAAATTCCCATGCTATGAGCTAAGGGTGAATAATTTCAAGACTTTTACATCAAAGTACACGTACATTTACCCATAGAGGTAGTAAGCATACAACCTTAAGGCTAACAACAAATCAACATTTGAGTGATAAAATTAAATGGGTTTGTGAAAGCTCTATAAATGTGAATGCGATTAAAAGAGGTATAATAATGATAACTATATGATGGTATGTGAGAACTTTAACAAGAATGATATAGCATTGAGCACAAACATATATAGCATTATGAGATAGTAAGTCCAAGTCATGGACATGGCGGGGTTTGGTGAGTTGGCATGAGGTGTCCGGGATATAACCATTCACCATATAAAATAAGATGCAAGACTGTAACTAAGGTACATCATTCTACAGAAATTGACAGAAATATAACTTTGGCTCTGAGTGAGCAATATGAGATTAAAAAGGCCTTATTTAAGATATGCTTCTCTGAGGTCATGCATTTGCAACCTCTGGGGCTATGCCAACACATTATTAATAAGTAAATATAGTAACCTTTAGTGTGATGATAGTACTAGCTGCACTGATATATGCTTGTGCATATAGTGCAATGCTCAAAAAATAAAAAGTAAATCTAAATTTTGTAGTTCTCTAAATGATATTATTATTACTTTTAAAGATTGTTTAGACATAACATTAAGCATCAAAAGTGTATAAGTCTTTATGAAATATGTATGAGCTAGAGAGGTCAAGATGTCACTAGGTCATACGAAAAGGTTTGAGATGTTCTTGATAATAAGAAATTTTGATGTTTAAATAACTGCCTTTTTTATAAAGCACTAAGAATCCCAATGAATGTCTATGAGAATGTGCTTCTAACTTACTAACAATTTATATTTGGTTCGACATACAAAATTACAATAACACTAATATATATAAAATAACAAGAGTGTTTTTATCCATGATCCTAATTTCAATCTGTGTTTTTGGTGCACTCTCTTACTGAGTTGTTATCTTTCTCGTTAATATCATAATTTATCTAATTGTTCCATTTCTTATTACTTTATTCACTTACTGAGTATTTTCTCTTGGAAATACTCACCACTCTTTTATATTATTATTCCAGAGTAATTTTTAGTTAGTTGTTAGTGAGATAGCCCTTAGTGACCAAAGCTACCCATATAATACAAAGTTCAAGAAGATAAGGTCTGGAAGAAGAGATCCATTAGTAAATAAGCAAATGTTGAATTATTTGATAATATATTATATAAATAGTGTATTAAGAAGTTATAAGAATAAATTAGAGTAGTTGTTGGGTCAATCAACTATTATTTTTTTATGGCTATATAATTATGATTGATGTTTAAGTTTTGATGTGATAAGATTGAATTATCTTGTACTTATTATGATTAAATAAATGTAAGTATATAAGAGTTTAATAGAAGTTGATTATAAGTGGTACTCCACTAAATCGATACCCAAGTTGGGTGTTTAAGGGTTAAAAGCATCTAATGAAAGTGCTAGTGGGGAGGGCTATCACCTATGATGCACGGACACCTCTATCAAGAGCCGTGTCCCGTTTCGGAAACGTTTCGGACACCGACACGTTTCCGAAACTTGTCGGAAACATTTCGGGGCCGTTTCTGCAAATAAGATAAAGTTTCGGGGCCGTTTCCAAAAATAAATCGGAATTAGATGCCGGATTTCTTGAGTTTGCTAACCTCTCATTAGATGAACTAGAATTAGAGACAATATTTTTTAATGAATATGTCAATGAGAATGTGTAA
>CATIWO010047282.1:0-13536 GCA_949673435.1 Macaranga tanarius | reverse complement strand
ACTTAAGTAGATTAATATTGATTAAAGGTTGTGCATTAAAATTGGTTTTAAAAGACATTAGGTTGGTGAGAGCCGTCAAACTTAGTGTTGATTAATTCTGATTTAATTATAGGTTTATCTGAGAGGAAGATCTATAATTGTCAATATCCCTTCAAAATGAATTAAAACTAGTATAAATCTAGGTGTGTAATCAATCCTTTGAAATGGTCAATTGAGAATAAGAACTCTAGTCTTTAAAATTTGAATTGAATTTGTATTTTTATTCTTCTTAATTTAGTTTTATTTTCTTGAAATTACAAACTGTATTTCGTTGTCTAAACAATCAAACATTGTGAGTATTACAGTATTCAACACCAAATCTCTGTGGGACGATATCTTTATTTACTACTTAATACGATTTTGTACGCTTGCGGATTAGTACACATCAATACTCCTTCAAGAGACTATTAAATCTTTCTATTTATCTATCAGTCTGTGGATGGTAGCTAGTTGATATATCCAAACATGAGCCTAAGAGGCAAAAATGTTCTACCTAGAAAGTTCCCAATAATTGCCCATCCCGATCACTGACTATACTTTTGGGCACTCCCCAATATTTTATATATTTAAAGAAGGCTCTAGTTGTATCCTTTGAGGAACTAAACTTTAGGATTGGGATAAAAAATTATATTTGGAGAATTGGTCAATAACCACTAGAGCAAAGTCATACTCTCCCACTCGTGGTAGACCTGTAATAAAATCTAGTGATACACTCTCCCAAGGTTGGCTTGAATCTGACAAAGATTTTGGTAACCCTATTATCTTTTGTCTATTTGCTTTGTCTTATTGGCAAATCAGACATGTTTTGTGTACATTCGAACATCATCTTCCATCTTGGGCTAGTGGTAGTTTTATGCCAAAAGAGCTAATATTCGTTGCCACCTCGGGTGACCAGCCCATAAGGTGTCATGACATTTTTAGAGTAATAGCTTCCTTAAATTCTCAATGTTGGCCACTAGTAGATCATTTTCCTATAAAAACTATCTCGTCTTCCCCTATCCTATAAGATTGATCAGTGCAATGACGTGTGGGTCCTTTCCTAAATTCTCTTTGACCTATTCCCATATTAAAGTAGTAATTAAGTTGGTGGACAGATGAGCTAATTGTCTCACTGCTGCTAATTTAGCTCTTTTGTAATGCCTGCAAAACATGACATCCTAATATCATGCATTTTATTTAATTTTATTGACTGAGAATGGATATAATGCATCATCATTCACATGTGCATGGGGTATATGAATTTCATGCATATTAGGAGGAATTATTAGTTAAGTTTATATGTGATTATTTGGATATGTTATGAGTGTGTGGTGTTATAGGATTAAAGGGTTTGGAAACTATTGATAAGGAGCTAATTGAAAGGAAAGTATGGACTAAGTTGAAACAATTGAAAGTTCAAGGGTTAATAGGTTAGATATTTTATTAAGGAGCAAAATAGATATTTTATAATTAAATATCTCATATTTGGTGTCTAGAATTTTCTTTAAATTCGTGGCTTTCTTCATATAAGGGATATGTTCTAAAGCTTAAAGAGAAAAACTAAGCCAATATATATATACATTTATTCTTAAAAGAGAGAAAAAGTGATTAGCTTGTAAGAAGTTGATTTTACTAGAAAGAAGATCTTGTTTAATCCATAATCATCAGTCTTCTTGGTTCAAGTTCTCTTGCTAAGTTATTTATGTGTTTTGATTATTTTAAGTTAGGTTTTTGTGATGCAAAATTTGTGCTCTATTCTTGTGAAATTTAGTCTCTGTATTTTTTATATAACTTAAGCTATAGAACTCCAAATTGAGTTTGGTTTAATGCTACAGAAACTTCAATGAGTTCTTTACAACTTTTATGTTTTAAGTTTTAGCTAAATCTATCGTTAAAATAGTCGAATAGGGCTTGACATTTTATTACTCAGTCTATGACTTTGTGTAACCTGATATTGGAAAAAATTTCACACTTAATTCTATACATATAAAAATTATATTATTCTAATTGGAAATAAAATTAGACTCATATATAGAATTTTTAAAAATATTGTGGTCACAAGATGTGTCTACAATTTATGAGAGCATTTTGAACTCAAGGTATTGAACTTGCCTCTATAGCAGTGTATATGTAGTTGGTGGTCTTTTCTTGTGTGCTTGGTATATGGTTATTTTAGGGGTTCTATAAATGAGTTATGTATTCATTTGAGATGTATATAGTGAGTATATGTTATATTTCTGAGAATTATATTATTAATGTAATTTTAGGAACTCCGGGAGTAGGAGAAAACGAGGCCACTTAAAGAAACTCTTCCTAAATAGAGTTAGAGAATATTTTTGGGGCAAGTAGTTATTAATATAAATATACCATTGAATTCTCTTTTATTTGATATGTATATTGTTATTAAATTTGTGATGGTGACTTATGGTATATCAAGGTATATATATTAATATTGTAACATTTATTTGAGATGGGTAGCATTACTTGATTCAAGTAATATGGAAATTGTCATGTGTATGATTAATGAGGTATGGACTTTGATATTTTCTTATGAAATCAATGGTGGAAATGTGTGTATATGTGAGGAATGAGTCGGGTGGATACGTGTGTGTATATATGAGTAATGAGCCAGGCGGAATTGGCATGCCAATATTATTATTAAGTGAGTGAAAGATTTATCTTGTGAATGGTGAGGATGAGCCAAGCAGACATTGTGAGATATTATGAGGTGATTGTGATAGTTTGTATATATATATTAATATACATATATGTATATATGTTCTTTAATGTGTGAGTTTAAGATTTGTGATATGTGTGATGTGGATTTATTGTGTTTGTAACTTGAATGTTAATAAGAAATGTTAGTTGATTGAAAACAGAGCCTGAGACATGGACGTGTCTTAAGGCATGTGCCTAAAACCCTACCATGTCCATAGGCAAGTTCAATGCAATATTTTTGTCTAAAAGACTGCACAGATAGAGACACACCCATGTAGTCCAAAAGAAATTTTAATTTTTATAGTTTATTGGGAATGCTTGGGTATATTTAGATTAATTGCTACTTATTGAGTTACAAACTCATTCCTTTGCAATTATTTTTCATAACAGAATAGAGATTTTGGGTCCATAGTCTGCATGTACATAAACATTCTCAGATGGGCCAGTGACGAGAGCACAGACACGAGCATTTTGATCTGGCATTACATAATCCAATGTACATAAATGTAGTTGTGTAATTAGATGTGATATGTTATAAGGTTATAAATGTAATAAATTATATTTTATACTATATATGTATATACACATATGTTTTATTGGTATAATGTATGTGTTTTTGGGAGAGAGTGTTACATCTTTATCTTAGTGCATCTGCTACCGTGTTGCTCTTTTTTGATTTATACTTTAGGTGAAAATCAAATTCTACCAAGTGTTCCTACCATCAAGCTTATCTTAGATTTAACTTTGGTTGAGTCAAAAATTGGCTAACTGTAGTATTATCCATCTTCACCATGAATTTGGACCCCAATAAATAATGTCTCCATGTTCTATAACAATGGAGGACTACCAGCAATTCTTTCCCATGAGTTGTGTATCGGCTTTCCATCTCATTCTACTTCCTGCTCTCAAAGGCTCTAGGATGACTTTCTTGCATTAATACTCCCCCTAGAGTAAAGTCTGAGGCATCAGTTTGAACTTCAAAAGGTTTTAACATATCCGACATTACCATTACTGGGTCCTCAGGAATCATTAACTTCAACCCCTCAAAAGCCTCTTGATAACTAGGAGTCCACTTCCAACTATTTTTCTTCTTCAAAAGGTTTGTTAGTGGAAGTACCTTTTTCAAATGCCCTTTTATGAACCGCCTGTAGTATTTATCAAGCCTTAAAAAGGAACGAAGTTCTGTCGGGAAAGTGAGAGTTCTCTATTCTTGGATTGCTTTTACTTTGTCTTGGTTTATGTAGATTCTACCCTCTTCCACTATGTGGCCAAGGAATTTGATCATAGTCTAGCCAAAAGCACATTTCTCCCTTTTTAAATAAAGTTAGTTTTGCCTTAGTTTCTCTAAAATCAAGCGGAGGTGCTTTTTATATTTTGCTAGAGTTACAATGTAAATGAAAATATCATCCAGGTAGACTACTATAAATTTATCCAGATATTCATGAAAGACGTAGTTCATAAGAGTGCAAAAGGTAGCAAGAGCATTTGTTGACCCAAAAGGCATAACAAGAAATTCAAATGCACCATATTAAGTAACACATATGGTTTTTGCTTTATCTCCTTCTACAATGCAAACTTGATCATACCCCGATCTCAGATTAAGTTTTCTAAAGTACTTTACTCGACCTAATTGATTGAAGATATCGACTACGAGTGAAATTGGGTAGTTTCTCCTTACTGTGACTTTATTAAGCACTATGTAATCAACACATAGTCATAAACTTCTATCTTGTTTCTTCTAAAACAACATTGGTGCACAAAAAAGGGGCTTTTGAAGGGTGTATGAATCCTGCCTCAAAAAGCTTGTCAAGTTGCTTCCTCAGTTCTGCTAACTCCGGAGGAGCCATTATATTTGGAGCTTTTGTAGGAGGTTTTATCCCAAATAATAGCTCAATCTCATGATTAATCCCTCTTCTTAGAGGTAAAGTTTAAGGCAGCTTGTTAGACATGACATCGGCATACTTAACTGATGTAGCCTTTAGTTGTTCTAGGATTCTCTCTTCATCATGTATCTCTCTTTTAATAGGGATTGCTATATATGTTTTATGCCCCTGCTTCAGTCCCTTTTTAAATTGTATTGCTGATAACATCCCCTTTTCATAAATCACGCTTACAGTTACCAGAATTACATATAGAGTTTCCCCAACATTAATAAGCACTTTACTGCAGCCACTAGGAGGGTTCTAGTCTCTATCAAAAAGTCTTACCCCAGCACCATATCGAAATCATTCATAGGGGCTACTGTAAAGGGTAATTTTTTGCTTCATGGTCCTAACTTATAGGGTACATCTTGGGTCATGCCAATAATTTTGTTAGCCCGAACGTTCACTCCTTTAATCATTCCCTTATTCACCTCAACTTTCAGTCCCAACCAATTCGCTACCTTATCTGTCATGAAGTTTTCTGTAGCTCCCGTGTCTATGAGAGTTCTAGAGAGCTTACCACTTATCATCAAGTCCATATACATAAGTCCCCTCTCACATTTTCCTTTTTGTTATCTCAATTACCTTTCTAGAGCCCCAATGAATTTGATGGATCCCATCATGGCAAGTTTATTCTCATCCTTCTCTTAGTGTTTATTTTCGGGGCTAACCTGTTGAGTTGCCTTTATGGCATTTAAGGCTCCTCTATGTAGGCATTTTATGACACAATATGGTCCATTACATAAAAACACTTTATGTTAGGAGTATTCCTTTTTGTGGGTTTATCTGACTTGGATAATTTTATCTACTATTGACTAAAAGTCCTCTTTCGGGAGTTAGGGTAGTTCCTCTTTTCCCCTCCATTATTCCTCGATCTCCTTTTGGTACCTTCAAAGCTCTAACATTTTCACTCAAAATTCCCATGTTGTTAGGTTTGCCAATCGATACTACTATTAGGACCCCTCGCCCACTTAGTCGAGTGATTGTCTCCCTTCATAAAAGGATTAAACTTTCTTTTGAGGCCGCTCTCAGAGTAATCCTCTAAACTTTCAGCTGCTGCAATGGCTGAGTTAATATCTTTAACTCCCCTTCTTAGTAACTCCTTTGTGGCCTATGGTTTTAAATTAGTGATAAAATAGTGTACCTTATCAGCCTTAGCCATGTTTGGTACATTGAGAATTAGGGCTCAGTATTGTCGTACATATTCTCGGATAGAGCTGGTGTGCCTTAGTTCATCTAGTTGAGTGCCAGTGTTAAACCCCATATTCTCTGGGCAAAAATGGGCCCTTAATTCCCACTTAAAATCTTCTTAACCTGTGACTGTACATTGATCGATCTTTATCTCTTCGACCTTGGTCCACCACCACAGTTTTGCATCATTCGCAATGTACATATGGTCAAATTTTAATTATTGTTCATCTGTATCCACCCTAATTGCTTTAAAATAGATTTCTATGTTAAATAGGAAATTATCAACTTTTTTTGAGTCTCGAGCCCCTAAGAAGGGTGTAAGTTCCAAAATTTTGGTCCTTCATATTAGCATGCCTCTAATACCATCCCTATTAGCCAACTCTTCAATTTTTCTATTAGTCGATTGCACCTCCCTGCACAATAATTGGATTACTTCTTTGGCATCATCAGTCAAGGCATTAAGAGCTTCATCAATGCTCTTATGACTCTCAGCAATGTCACCAAGTAATTTCTTAAGAGTCTCTACATGAGACACTAGGCTTTCAAGCCGTTCACTTAGTTTTTCAATATTACCACTCCCCGAAGGGTCTATATGATGGGAGGCCTCAAGCTCTATTGGCCGACCCTCATGAGCAAGTAATTTAGCCAAGATTGGCTTAAGAACATTAACTTTTCCTATAATAGTTTTAAGCATATTGGCTTATGCTATCACAACGTTAAACATCTTAGTTTTGTTAAAAGCATTTTCCACTATGCTCACTTTGGCTATCGCAGCCTCAATTTCCCTAACTGTCTTCTTAAGTGCCTCAATGCATGCTTGCTTATTCACTTTTGCCATCATAGCACCCACAAAGATCGAATTTCGCTCTAATACCATATGTCAAAGGCCTTGAAAATGCTTCACAAAAGGGACAGTGAGATGCTTATCTAGAATGACTTCTAGTAAGCTAGCCTCAGAGACAAACTAGTAATTCTATGGAGTAAGAAGAAACATGATTTAGCATCCGGGTCAAGGCCTGTAAAGAAGACATTAGCCCAAATGGCTCAAACAAGGCAACAAGCATAACAATAAGCACAAGCACAAATACAACTAAAAAAAGGACATATCGAATGAGTATAATTAGGGCTTCTTGTATTATTCATCATAATGATCATTACATCGATTCAAGAATTGTACTCTCTAAGGTATAGGCAGGAGAAACCTACCCAAGGGAAGTACATACAACTAGGGGTGTGCAAAAACCAACCGAACTGAATAACTGAACCGAACTGATTGGTTCAGTTCGATTTCGATTCTGATTTTTGAGAATTCAAAACTTTTTGATAAAATCGAAACCGACTGAAAAAACTGAATAAATTATATATATATAGTGGTAAGTGTACATCCTTACTTGAAAGACAACCTAAGTTCGATCCCAGCCATTGGACTTTCATTTTTAATGTAAATTAATTAAAAAAACCAAGAAAACTAAGAGATTTACTGTTGCCAAGAATCGAGCCTTAGTCAAATAGCATTTATGAGGCAACAAAACCACCAGCCCATCTTCAAGAAGTGATTAATTAAGTGCTGGAATATTTATTTTATAGCAAAGTCGGTTAACCAAAAACCTACCGAGAAACCCATTAATTGTCTCGGTTCGGTGATGGTTTTAAATTAGGGTGAGCATTCAGTTCGGTTCAGTTTTAGCTGAATGCTCACCCTTACACACAACCAACACCTATAATGGCTAGATCTCCGACCTTTGATGACTGATCACTCCCTTTAAAGGGCATAAGGAGCACAATGAGAGTTTATAGAAGGAGATATCACAATATTCTATTTATCACACTCCTAAATTTACATAAAATAAAATACAATATGAAAAGTCTAAAATGCCCCTAAGACCCCAAAATACTACCCTTTGACACACATATGTGCCAAGCAATGGCACAACTGTGTTAGATGTGAAAACCTAAAAAATGCATTCTATGTACTTTGGCACAACTGTGCAGACCTGATTCATGAGTTAAAATAACATTATGTGACAACTTGCACAGTCATGTAGGGTTATTACACAGCCATGCGTGATACCTACATGATATAGCGAGTTTCAGTATTTTGCCAATAACTTACTTTTTAGAAGTCGGATTGAGATGATTCAAAATGTTGTAAAAGTTAAGACAAAGAGCCATAACTTTGATGAAAAAGCTAGAGCTAAATCAACCGTATTCAAGAAATAAATTTGTGGGAAGCTATCAAGTCATATACAGAGCTGAAAAGGCTATTTGAATTCAAATAGGACTCGATTTTTCAAGACAAGTCTGAATTTAACTTTTAATAGGGGTCTCTACCACTTTTTAAATGAGCATTAGGACGTGAAAATCATAATCTTTTCATCATTCAAAGCATTTAACATCATTTTTTTTGCATTCAAAAATTTAATTTTTTTATAATGGTTTTTTTTACTTCTATTTTTTATTTACAATTTTTATCTTTGTATTACCACTTATACATTTTTTTTTTCATTTTTTCCTACCAATTCTTATAAGAATGTTAATGTTAGTGCTATTTTCAGCTGGACCAGGTTTGAGCGTGCTAGGAAAGATTAATTCTCCAAATAAATTCTGACTTCTTCAAACGGGTGTGGGTTCCCAAGTGCCTTTACCATAATTTACTTGAGTTCCAACGTATTTTGAAATTTGTAGCAGTAATAATTAATGAACAGTAATTATAAAAGAAAAATTTTACTCGAGATAATGATAAATAAGCTTGAAGAAATGTAAAATGAAATTGTATTTAAGCAACAGTAGGTATAAAATTGCTAGAGAAAAGCGTAAAATTGCTAAAAGCTAAATAAATGGCTATTAAGAAATTGTTAATGATTGATAATTGGATTGGTTGTTTGTTAATGATTGTTGATTGTTAATGATAATTGTTGATGTGTTTTAGTGATTTCCCCCCTTGCTGCTGCTTACCTTCCTTTTATAATTCTCCACCTTCTTACGGAAGTCCAAATTTTTCTTTAATCTTTCAATAATTACCTTCATTAATTTCTATAATCTGCATCCTTTGGTGCTACCTCTATCAGTTCATCAGTTCAACATTACTCTCTCTAGTTCCTTCTAGAACTTTCTTCAACTAACACAGTAAATTCTTCACCAAGTTAATACAATTGGGCTGGGCTTAATGAAATGGGCTCATTTTGGGCCTAAAAATTAATATTGGGTATAAACAATACCCTCCGTATATAATTAGCTTGGGCCAAGCCGAATGCTAATTCATATGTGATAAATGGCTGACTTTTCTTCCTTCTTCCATTTTCTTTTTCTTTCAAAAATCATGCCTAGGCCTAAGGTGAAATTTGATGAATTCACCAAGTATTTTTATGAAGTTGTCCAACCCCAACTCTATGCACAAGCTCAGCTCGAAGCAGAGCAAAAGCAGACTCAAGAGTGAGTTCTAGACAGGCAAGAATGGGCCAGAAAATATTATGAAAATTCAACCTCTGATAATTTTTCTTCTACTGATTCAGTTCAAAATTTAAATCCTGAAAGAAATAATTTTTCTTCCTATTCTAGTGCAGAACCCATTGAGAAAATTTTTCAAAACCCTCTTCAGAATTCTAAAATTCCTCCACATCCTATTTTAAAATTCCAAAACCTATTTAATCAAAACTCATTACCTCTACTCTTTTTTTCTTCCTCTTCTTCTTTTCCTTTTTTTCTCCTTCCCTTCCTCCTACACTCATCGTGCCCGAGCCAACCACCACTGCTGTCGCTCATCACGCCATCGTCCAAGGATCCGTTGCTACTAAAAGTGGCACCGCTCGAGGAACTGAGGCTGAGGCTGCCGCTGCTATCACGAGAGCTGCTGCCGTGAAGCATCGAGCCATTGTTGCTGGAGAAAAGGTTGCCATCGTCTATGAGGAAGGAGTTGCTATCTCGCGCGAAGAGGGGAAAGCCTCCTCAGCCTCTACCTGCCGAGAGGGAGCTGACTGAGCCGCTACCACATGCGAGGAAGAGACCTCAGCGCTGCCTGTCGCTGGTGGAGCTGCTACCGTTGAAGCCGTTCGTGGTGGTGCTGCCAGCTCCACTTTTTTGCCCCCTGTTGCCACTGGATCGACTTTCAGTGGGTTTGAGGCTTTTTCTACTTCCTTCAGTTCATTTAGCACCCTCAAAAAACCTGCACTCAAGATTTACACCAGGAGGAAACATCATCCAAGTAATTTTCACACCCTCTGTCTTTAACATTTTTTGTAATGTGATGACTTTTGTGGATAATTATGATGATTGCTGTGATAAATTGGGTGTTGTACTGTGAGTATTTTTTGTGGATGTATTGTACTTTTGCAGGTTAAAATTATAAAACTGTATGCTTAGAAATCTAGGGGAGATGCTGCCTAATTTTTGTCTTGCATAGATGCATTTTTCTCTGTGTAATTTGATTATAATTTATTGTAATTTGTAAAAATACTATTTCTTCCTACTGCATCCAGGTCTTAATTATGTATTTTATAAAAAATTAATCATGAACTTAATTATTTTAGCAATTAATTGCCAAAATAATTATTTTTGATAATTTTTGGCCTAATTAAAAGAAATTAACTTAATAAAACCCTTTAATTTGGCCAAAATTTCACATCAAATTATTTTTAAAGCCAATTTCTTGCTATTTCCTTAATAGACTAGCTTTTTAAAAAAAATTTCTCATCATCATCCTTATCTAAGTATTAATCCTTGCATTACCCCTAAGAAAAATATTAATTTCCATTATTTAGCATATTTTTACAAAATGTGTACCTTAACTTCACAAAACTCTGGGGGTAATAAGTATTTTTCAGCATCTTATAATCCACAAGGCTATTTTAGCCTATTACCTCCTTATTTTTCCCTGTAAATATTATCTAATTTATTATTTTATAATTTCACACTTTCTGGACTCTTTGCTCAATTTCGTGCTTTTCTTTTAAGAATTTCCTTAGGAAAATTTGGTGAAATAGCTTCTTTAGATTTTTTTGGCCCATTACCTCCATACTTCCTTCAGTAAATTTTGTTAATTTAAACCAGTTTTGCTTTTTCGCATCATTTTAACTAAATGTGTAGATGTAATGGCTTTACCCTTGGGGAAATAGCCCATCTGAATTTCACTTCACCAAATTCCAGCCAAATATCATATTTTGGCCTATTTTTGACGTCAAATCATCAATTTCCCCCACATCAAACTCTTCTTTTCTTACATTTTTTTTCTTTTGCCCTTATTAATACCTGCAATGGTAATGATCTCACCATTTTCTCTCTATTTTTCAGGCAAGATGTCTCAGGCTCTTGATACTTCATCCAGTCCTCCCTCAGATCCATTACCCCCTACTTTGGATCCATTACCTCCTGCTTATTCTTATTAGACTTTTTGTGCAACTCCTCAGGTATGTACTTCCATTTCTCTCTATTCTTTACTTGTGAATTTCCATAACCTTGGATTACACTTTGTTTGTAATACTGTATGTTGACTTTTGGTCCTTCATTGATGATATGTAGATCATGGTGGATCCTGAAGACTCCTTCAAAGGTTTCTCTTATGGCTTCTTCGACTCTAGATGATACTTTAATTCCAAGAATTCATTAAAGACTATCCCTAGCTTAGAGATTGGTACCCTCCAGAAGACCTAGACATCTATAGTTCTTTTGGCTCTTATCACTTTAAAGTAGCATTTCAAGTCAGCTGCCATCACTGCTTTTAAGAACCAGATCATATGCAGCTTCTCTCTCCTAGAGGAGTCTAATGCAGCTCACTTGGAAGCTTATATCCATCTCAGTCTTTTCCACCAGGAGAAAGATACCTTCTTTGCTGAGCAACTCAAGATGAAGCAAATCAAAGAAGAAGAAGTAGAGGGAAAAGCAGCCTTCCTCCAAGTAACCTCTAAATACTAGGATGTAGCTTAGAAAGCTTAGTAGATCAAGAGATCTCTGAAAAGTAAGAAGTATTCAGTTAAAAAATGGCTGAGCCAGGAGGAAGAGGCTATGATCACTAGGCAGAAGTGCCTAAATATTTGGGAGGACCTCAGAGGCTTCGACTTTGACTCTTTCTAACTTGTTTACACTTGTTTATAGACTTTTATGCTGTTATGATGCCTGTGATATTATCTAGCACTTTATACCTTTAATATTGATCATTTTGGAACATGAATATTATGATGTACATCCTTTTACGGATGACTTTTATATTATGGCTCTCACAGGGCTTATTTTTACTTTAATTCATCTCTGCTGAGCATATATTTATCTATATCACTGCACACAACAACTTTGCACCACAACCATTTATTTTCATTATCAAACAACCAATTTTCAGCAAAAATACTGCTAAAATTTTGTAAAATTACTATTCACTTACAAACTAACAAACTTCATATCAAACAAATAATAATACATTAAAATTTAGCAAAACCAAATTTTATTTATTTACAGTGGCTATCAAGCTAACTTTCACACCCAAAAAGTTAAAATTTTACCACTTTATGTACTAAGTGGCAATCTTCTAGCTTAAGGCCAGTTACTCTTCTTTTTTATTTTCCTTTTATTTCCCATACAATGGGAAATATTTCAGCACCACCTCCCTTGCTTAGCATTTTAGTATAGTCCCATGCAACACAATTATTCTCTAAACCTCTTGTTATGCCTTCTACCTCCCAAGTATTTGGAATTTCAGTAATATATTCCTCAGCCTTCTGCATTATGAAGTCCTCTTTCTTTGGCTTGAATTTGGTTTTAACCTTAGTTTGGACCTCTTATTAATTTTATCTCTTTTTAGACTGAGAAAATTTCTGATGCTCTACCCTATGCCACTACTTGTTTGGTGGAACAGATGGGGACACCACAAATCTTGGTTGCTCCTGTTGAATTTTAGTGGTAGCCTTCTACCATCCCTCCTAGGCTTAGGTTCCAAATGTTCATATTGCTAACTTCTTGGAGATTTGTGATACGTTTAAGTATAATAGTGTGTCCGATGATGCAGTTAGGCTGAGGTTGTTCCCTTTTACACTCAAGGATAGGGCAAAAGCATGGTTGAATTCCCAACCATATATACTCCAAATATAAACAAATGGCACTAATCACTTTTGAATATAGATAACACCTCATGATATAATAATAACATCAGTAATACTACATAACCATCATCATTATAAAAATATATACATCATATATACAAGGTGAGAGTACTAAATGCCAATAAAAATAATAATATAATACATAGGTATCTATAAGCATAGCATTTCTCTCTCTCTCAATAGGGACTCTGGTCGACCTACACAATATGATGATGATGATGGTGGTGAGTTCACAGCTCCAACCCTCGCCACAGCCTCACAACCTCTCTAGCCGCTAGTAGGGCTGAGCGCCGGTCGCGGAGAAACCCGAACTGTCCCGAAAAATCAAAAAAACCGAACCGAAAATCTCCAGAACCGAAAATATCAGTTGACTGTTTGACTTTCTTCGAACCGAACTGTCCCGAAAATTTTTATTGGGGCGGGTCTGGAGATAATGAGTTCTCCGAACCGAGAACCGGACCGAACCGGACCGAACCGAACCGAACTGCTCCAAACCGAAAAACCGAAACCAGAACCGATAATTTACTATATATATTTATATATGTGTGTGTGTTGTGCGAGTATGTATATTTCAAAAATTTTACAAATAGTTATTATCTTAA
>CATIWO010047280.1:0-12373 GCA_949673435.1 Macaranga tanarius | reverse complement strand
AATTTGAATCAAACAATCATAATATCAACCAAATCGTCATTTTAACAAAAGAAAAATATAGGGTTTTGAAGAGGAAAGTCCACTCACAAACATCGTTGATTCCTTCCTCTCCTTACTATTTTCCTTGTCGCGTTGTAGCTTCCAAACGAACTCGTGATCTTCCACTGATTTTCCTTTCTTCTCTCTTTTTCTTTCTTTTAATTATTAGGTACCAAATGGTACTAGACTTCCCTCTGTTTGTTTGTAGAGCAAAGGTGGGTGCGTCATCTCTGCCCCTCCTCTACAAATAACACGTCCCCATTTTTTTCTAACACTGGAGGAAATAGGCGGTTAACACCAAACTATGCTTTAGTTCCCAAACTTAATTATTTTTAATTAAGTCCTTCAATCAAACTTATTTTCTATACAATCTAGTCCTATCTAAATATAATATTAAATATTTGGGTACGGACTCGATAATTCTCCCCTATTTAGAAAATTTGGTCCTTAAAATTTGAGAATGCTAATATCCTCAACTCATTTCATGCAAAAATAATTGCGGATACCGATGCCTTATATCTTCTTTTTGTTCCCACGTAGCCTCCTCACGGGGGTGATTTTCCCATAGCACTTTGACTAGTAGAACAACCTTGTTGCGCAGTATTTTTTAATCCTTGATCAATACTGGCTCTTCTTCGTAGCTCAAATTTTCCTTTAGCTCTACCTGTAACACCCCTACCATCACTAATTCCAATTGTGTGCTTAACTAAGGAATTAGTAATAGTAAAGATATTAGCCACTAAACTAGAAAGAATCTTTTAACAGCACTAAACTTTGTCTCAACTAATTATTATGACACAGTTAACATAAATAGTGTATAATCCAGCAATATCAACCTTTCTTAATTAATATATCATCTTTAAATCTTAAATCACAATATCTAATAATTATTACCATAATTCACAAAAAGTAAATAGGATTGATACCATTTAAATTCATGATATACAATGACCTTCTATCCATAATAACTTATTTCTTTAATAAACAAACACTAGTAAACTTAAAAATTATTATCATCTGAATTCATTTAAATAATTTCATCATAATATCAATATCCCTGTCTTGAAAAATCCATAATCATATAACCTGAAAATTCCTAAATGGCAAGAAACATCTTGGTAGAATACGAATAACTCAAAAATATTATAATAATATCAGTACTACATCACCATCAACAAAATAAAAAAATATATAAATTATATACACATCCAAGAGTACTAGATTCCAATAAAAATAACTTATTAATATAAGTATATATGATCCGGCCATCTCTCTCTCTCTTCTGGTTGGATCTTGAGCCGACGAGGTGGTGGTGGTGATACGTAACTGCTCGAGTCCTAGGCCACTCCCAAACCCTCAACCAAGACATCACCTCTCAAAAAGTATCTCTCATAAAGCTTGAGGGTGGTATAAAGGCCTCATATCAAAAAGACTAAAAAGGTGTAGGTATACAGCCTACATTACACCTAAGTAACAGTGACCTGTACATCTATGGAGGTGGCGTAGAAGACTCGGAAGGTAGTGCAAATACTGTCGAGATGCTCCTCCCGTATGGCTGATAAGCGTACCTCAGCTCCAATGGGTTATACCATCACTCTGAAAACCAGCTCAGCGTCTACATCATGGCATACTGTATATCTGACCAATGTCTCAGCTTTGGTGACCTCATATATCATGCTTGTCCATTGTACTGCCATAGCCTCATCGTATATCTTAATATACTATCCTAAGCTGGAAAATTATTTTAAATATGGTGATGAGTAATTTCACAGGGAAATTACCCAATGATCAGCTAATAAAATATTTAATAAAAAGATAATAACCATAATGTACTTTATTCAAAGTATAACATTAATTTGAAAGCTATTAGACCTTGCCACTGTACACAAGTATCAAAATACCCTTTTTCGAAGAAAACATTTTATGGGTCATAATTCATTTAGCCAAAGCTCTAATCCCAAAAGGACTAGCTAAATAACTACATGAAATATATATATATATAAATTCATATCTAATATTGTGTAGGCTTTCAAAATACTATTAATCAATTCCCTAAAAAGGGAGATTTAAAATATATTGCTTCTCATGATCAACTCATTGAAATTTGATTTGAAGTTTCATCATTAATGCTCTCTTTTGGTAATTTATCTCATTTGAGTTCGATTAAAAAAAGAAGTTCATATTCATTTGGGCACTCGGCCTTACTTATAGCTATATTAATTTATCATATATGATAATTGTACAAATTATCATTATTCTATTTCTTTATACCCAAACTTTTATAAAATAATAACCATATATAAGTACATATATCTCTCAGAATAACTCAATCAGTATCCACTTGGCCCACCCTGGCCAATTTATATAATTTCTCAATAACCTCGTATAGTCGTATGCATACAGTATAACCATAAGGATTCACCCCAAAGACATCTCTGAATCCCTGTACTGTCCCAAAGATAGTTATAATTTGAGTGGCCAACTCATCTCACACACACATACACACACACACACACATACATATATATATATAACCCTTACTTAATCATATAATGATCAACTTAATTTTCATATAATGTTTACATGAATTTACACGATATAATTATGTTATTCCAACATTTCCTTTTTCATTAGTTTGTAAATTCAAAAATTTGATTAGTTTATTTCAAAGAATTTAGTCTCTTTATTTGAAACTCACAACTATACGTCACTCACATGTCTTAAAATGTTTTTCAATTCAATTAAATCTTTGATATACTAAATACATGAATTTTAATAGTTTTCTAACATCTCAACTGTTCATGTGTTATTACAATGTTTGGTTCAAGTTTACATTCCAAATTCTTTAATTTTTAACAAAACAGGGTACAAAACTGACCACAAAGGTGCCTCCTCTATACAGAGGCACTGTCTATCTATTATAGAGGTTCCGCCTTTATACAGAGGCTTCGCCTCTTCACAGAGGCATGACCTCTGATGAGGCATCGCCTCTTCCACATAGAGGCACTGCCTTTGAGGTGATCAGGCGCCGCCTCTTCGAAGGGGCACCGCCTTATCATCTTTTGGCTCGATAAACAACAACAATAACATCAAAAATTTAATTTTTCTCACATCAAATATACACCAATCGATCAAATATCAAATTCCTAAAGTTTCTTAACTATAATGCTACATAAAGGATTCAAAATAACTTCTAGATCTAGAATATATATATATACAAAAATCCATAAAATTCATTCAAATATTAAAACTAAAAACCATAAATCAATACTTAAAATTAAAGCCACTCACCTGATTGATGCTTAAATTCTTGATAATTTCATATCTTGTTGAACCCTAGCTACAGTGTTCTGTTCTTCTTCTCCTCTTTTCCTTCTCTTCTCCTTCTTCTTCCTCTCTTCTTTTTCTTCTTCTCTACCCATATCTCTCTCTATAGATGCCAACAACTTCAGTCCCTTCTTTTCACTTTAGTCCTCCATCTTTCTTTTCTTTATCTCTAAATCCTCTTACTCTCAATTCTTTCAATTACATCCTTATTTCTTTTTAATTCAATCCCACTTAAATTTCTATTTTATAATATACTTTATTTATTTCCTTACCATAATAATAATTAACTCCTAACAACATCAATTTAATATAAGTAAATAAAATCTTTAATTATTATTTAATCACACATAAATATCCTTTAAGGATACGGATATTACACTACCGGTTGTTCTCGTAGTACGTATGAAGAATCACTTATATATCTTCTCAGTATCAATATATGGAATACATCATGAATTCTAGATAAATTTAGGGGCAAAACCAGTTGATAGGCTACTGGCCGGACACGATCGGCCACCTCATATGGTCCAATAAATCTTAAGCTTAGCTTGTCGTGCTTGCCAAATCTCAGCACTCCTTTTCACGAGGATATCTTCAGAAACACCTTCTCTCCTACATTATATTCGATATCGATTCATTTCAAGTTAGCATAGCTTCTTTGCCTATCTTGAGTCATTTTCAAATTTGCTTGAACTATACGAAGATTTTCCGTGGTCATTTGTACCAATTTCGGTCCTAATTGCTTTCTCTCTCTAACTTCCTCCCAATAAATGGAGGTTCTACACTTCCTCCTATATAATGCTTCAAACGGAGCCATATCTATGCTACTCTGATGGCTATTATTATAGGCAAATTCCATTAACGGCATTTGCCTATCCTAGTTACCTCCAAATTTTAAAGCATTCGCCTTAAGCATGTCTTCTAAAATCTGGATAGTACGTTCAGATTGGCCGTCCATTTGAGGATGAAAGGTTGTATTAAATTTCAGTTTAGTACCCAACGCTTCTTGTAAACTTGGCCAAAATCGTGAGGTGAATCTTGAATCTTGATCAAATACGATTGATACTGAAGCTCCATGCAGTCTTATAATCTTCTTCACATAAAGCTCCACCAATTTATTCAAATTGTAACTAGTCCTGATCGGTAAGAAGTGTATCGACTTCATTAATCGATCCACGATCACCTAAACAGCATCGTATCTCTGCTGGATCCTTGGTAAACCTACCACAAAATCCATTGTAATATGCTTCAACTTCCATTCAGGAATCGGCAAGGATTGCAATAATCCTGTAGGATGTTTGTGTTTAGCCTTCACCTACGGACACGTTAAACACTTAGATATGAACTCCGCTACATCACCTTTCATCCCTTTCCACCAATAATTTTCTTTCAGCATTTTATACATCTTCGTGCTTCTTAGATGCATAGCGTATGCCAAATAATATGTCTCTTCCATTATCTTCCGCCTTAATTTTTCTACATTTGACACATACAGTCTATTCCCAAACTTTAAAATTCCTTCTTCGGTATAATTTAATTCTTTCACCTTTCCACTTTCTGCATCTTCATAATTTTTCCTCATTTCTTCATCCATGCATTGTGCTACTACTATTTTCTCTAACAACATCGGCTTTACCTTCAGAGTAGCCAATACTCTACTGGTGATACCCACTGTGAGTTCAGCGCTCAGCCTCCTCAATTCAATCAACAACGGCATCGTTATTGTACGGATATAGTATAAGCTGCCACCCGATTTTCAGCTTAATATATCTGTAACCACATTAGCTTTTCCTGGGTGATACTCGATCGTATAGTCATAATCCTTTAGTAGCTCCACCCAACGTCTCTGTCATAAGTTTAACTCCTTTTGAGTTAGAACATACTTCAAGCTCTTGTGGTCCGTGAATATCTGACTGGTAACTCTGTACATATAGTGCCTCCATATCTTTAACACAAATACTATTACTATGAATTTTAGGTCATGTGTGGGATAGTTCTGCTCATGTGGCCTTAGTTTCCTTGATGCATATGCTACAACCTTTCCATTTTGCATTAAAACACAACCAAGCCTTTACTTTGAAGCATCACTATATACCACATAATGACCCCCTTCAACTGGTAACTTTAATATTGGTTTAGTAACTAACTTTTCCTTTAAGATTTCAAAACTTTGTTGGCAATTCGAATCTCACTCGAAATTTATATTCTTTCTCAATAATTTTGTCAATGGTGATGCAATAATTGAGAAATCCTACACAAATCGTCGATAATAGCCTGCCAAACCTAAAAAGCTTCGTATCTCCATTATATTTCTTAGTGGCTCCTAATTAATAATCATTGCAATTTTACTGGGGTCCACATACACTCCTTCAGCCGATATTACGTGTCTAAGAAACGTAACCTTATCTAACCAGAATTTGCATTTACTGAACTTTACTTATAACTGTTTAGTCCTTAGAATCTCTAATATCATCTTCAGATATTCTTCGTGCTCCTTCTTTGACTTCGAATATACCAGAATGTCATCAATAAACACGATCACGAACTTGTCCGATATAGTTTGAATACGCGGTTCATTAAGTCCATAAATACAGCTGGTGTATTCGTAAGTCCGAACGACATAACTAAAAACTCGTAGTGTCCATACCTTGTTCTAAATGTAGTCTTTGTTACACCGGATTCTTTGATCCTTAACTGGTGATAACCAGAGCGCAAATCAATTTTTAAAAACTCCTTCACCCCTTGTAGTTGATCAAATAAGTCCTCTATCCTAGGCAAAGGATATTTATTCTAGATTATAACTTTATTGAGCCGTCTAGAATCTATATACAGTCGAAGAGATCCATTCTTCTTCTTCACGAATAATACAGGTGCGCCCCAAGGTGAAAACCTCAGTTATATAAATCCCTTATCCAGTAGCTCCTACAATTGCACCTTCAACTCCTTTAACTCCGCCAGAGCCATCTTATACAGTGTCTGTAATATGAGAGTTATTCTAGGTATGAGTTCGATTTTAAAGTCAATCTCTCTCCCTAGTGGCAGTCTTGGTAAATCTTCAGAAAACACGTCCTCGAACTCATTCACTACCGATAGTTCTTTCAATTTCACACCTTCCTTTCTTTCTTCTACTATAGAAGCTAGATATGCTTCATACCCCTTTCTAGGATTTTGAATTTCATCATCGAAATAATCTTAATAGAAGTCTTTCTATCTCCTCCAACAAATACTATCTTCTTTCCACCTTCCCATTTCAATTCTACTTGCTTAGTAAAGCAAGTCACATTAACTAGGTAATGGCTCAATCCATCCATCTCGAGCATAGCATTAAACTCATCAAGATACAGGGGTATGAAATCCCATTTCAATTTACCCCCATCAATTTCTACTAAAATATTTTTATACACATTCTTACAAACTATACTCATTCCCATAGGCATGCTTACAATCATAGGTTCATTTAAATCATTCATCTTAAGTCTATTATGTATCATAAAAGTTGATGATATGAATGAAAATATAGCACCAGGGTCAATTAGTATACGTGCTAACATACCGTTAATATGAGACTTGCCCACTATCACATCTGGAGACTTCTTTGCCTCTTTTTCTATGATAGTATAGACCCTTACCTGTTGCAGACCACTAGCTACAGCTCTCGGCTCTTCAGGTTGATTCTGATGGGGTTCTGTTGCTTCATTTATTTCTCTGGTTGTATTCACAAGTCTTCCTACCCTAGTCGATCTTCCACCTCGCTCACTATGAGCATACGATGCTTGTACCGAAGGTTCTTCTGGTGGTGCCTTCATGCAGTTCCTGGCATAATGTCTGATCTTATTATACCGGAAACACCTAACCTCCAGTTGACTGCACCTTCCTGTATGATTTTTCCTACATACGTTACACTAAGGTAACATATCTCTTCCTTATGTAGCATACCCAGGACCCATCTGTCTTAATGACCTCACCGATTATCTAACTAAAGCATGACTTCCTTGAGGTTTATTTCCACCTCCTGTTCTCGTATTACCCCTAAAATATAGGGAAAATCTTGGTCGTTAGTCCTCATTCCTCCTCCAAGATTGTCTAAAAGACTCAGGCGGTTGATTTTGTCTGATTTGGGTTGAAGCTTTAAATCTTTTTCCAATTTCTCCTACTCCATTGCTTTCTAAACCCAACCTCAAAATATATGCCCAGCATACAAGTCCAGTTTCCCTCATAAGGATATATACAAACCCTTTCGAAACTTCTCACTCTTTTTCTTTTCTATAGGGTAAATATCCTTGGAGTATTTGTATAAATCTTCAAACTTTTCAATGTACTCTCTTACCATCATCGACCCTTGCACCAGCTTGATAAACGTAGCCAACTTCTCCTTTTGATAATTTTCAGTCATATATTCTCTATAGAACTCCTCTTGAAACACTTGCCAATTTAGAGCTTTTCTATAGAGATTCTAAATCCGGGTTAGCCAATCATCGGCTTTATCAAATATGAAGCCATAAATGCTGCTCATCTTCTCCTCATTATTGAGCTGTAATGTCGTAAAGGACTTTTCTACGGACTTGATCCATCTATCAGCTTGACCTAGTTCTAGGGTACCATAAAAATCATACGCTCCACACTTCTTCGCATGCTCAATCATGTCTCCGGGTCTTTTATACTTTTCCTTCTCTCTCTCTGCCATTGTCGTGGCCATAGTTCATGCCAATTCTACAGCATCCATATACATCATTGGTGGTACTGGATTAGCTTCATTTTCATGTACCAGCTGTGGTGGCTGTCCATTATGTGCTTGCCTTGGTAAGTTATAATTTAGCACTATTGTGCTTAACATCGAGCTACCCTACTCACTTTTCGTATCAGATTCATGCCTATGACTCTCTTCGTTGCCAATGGAGCCTTCAGTTGAAGACTTATCTCGTGGTGCGTTCTTGCTTCTACTCATATTCTCTACCCGCTCTATTAAATTTATTCCACTAACTTAGGCACCTTGGCCCCTACCTCAGCCTCTCGGTCTACCTTGTGCACCTAAACTACCTCCCCTAGTTCTTGCCATTACTTATGTCTTCCTACAATTCAATATTAATTCACTCAGTACTCATAAATCATCAAATACCATATCATTAATCATTACTATCCATTCATCATATAAATTCCTTCAAAATTTCAAATTTCATAGCCTAATCTTCAAAAGTCATTAATAATACCATTTCCACTTTATAGGTTTCCAAAATCAACAATATTCCTATCCTTATAATCTAAACTTCTAAAACCTAGGCTCTGATACCAAGAAATGTGATACTCCTCCCTACCGGCACCTATGTCGGATAGGTGTATAACCCGGAATGTCCAGCATAGAGTATCAGCGTAGAAAGGTACCACTTCTAAATTAGAGTTACTTAAGATTATCCAAATTTATTCATTTGCAACACGAGGTTAATAACAATTTTTCCAATCATTTTAAATCTTAAGGATACGATAATTTTAAATACATCATTCAATAGAATCATTAGATGGCAAGAGTCATAACTCATCAAATAGGATAAAAGAATGTACATATATATATATATATATATATATATATATATATATATATATATATATACATAAGCAAATAATGTATATAGCTATTGTTCAGCGGTTGGGGAAGATTAGGGGAAAAGGGCTATTAAAATATATATAAAAATGATACACAAAAAGGACCATAAAGCCATATCATCCCTAAAAGAAGGTAGTCCAACTACCTTAGGATGTGCTGCTTATAAGTACACTCAAAAATAGCACCTACAATCCTATTTCTCATCCCATGACCGGTAAAAAGGTAGGAGATTTGCAGCAACAGCAGAAACTAGGTCCAAGTCAAGGAGACTTAAACTCCTGATGGGGTCTCGTAAACGACTGAGATAATTATCAAGCATTTATCTGAGAAACCGATCCTCACCTTGTACGTATGGTACTCGACCGCAGTGGGAATTATGGCTATACGAAATGATAGATCTGCTTCTGTATGATAGCGTATGTGGTACATGATCTCAGTCTCATTTTCCTCTACGTCTAACGTCTGAGCCACCTAGTGGATGGCCATCTATACACTATATAATTATATATAAAGGTGGCTAAGCTGAAAAGAAAATAATTTTATAAAAGGGAGTGGTGAGTATTTCCATATGAAACATTCAGTGAGTAGACAAAATAATACACTTCTAGTAGCTAAGTAAATAAACATCTCAAATAATAATAAAGATAATTTAAAATCAATCAACATAAGTTGTTAAATGATAACAGAGTAAGGTCGATTAAATATGACTGTAAATTAAAGAGTCAAACCTCAGACATTCCAAATAATGTATATCAAATTACAATTGATTCATTTAAAAAATATATCAACAGTATATAAATAGGTTGCTGTCAATGTGGTGGGTACCAATCAGCACATTGAAAGTTCGAGCCAGGTATGTATACCATTATCGTAAACCACTTAGAGTAGCCCTAAAGGCTTTTATAAATTTCATATCATTGTATTCGGATATAGAAAATAACATGAATTGTTGTATCCCAAATAGAGTCTTATATCTCATTGAACCCTGCCGTATCCAGGGTACGGTCTTACTGTAACCCTTTAATTATTAAATTATATATTTTCACATATCAGTAACACATTCCACCAGTAAATTTCATTCTTAAGCAAGTGTGGTTTCTCAAAAATAACCCATGATTCAATTAGTGAGACAACTCTTATCAAATTCACTTTTAAATACAGTTTACCTCTAAAATAGGCAGAGGTGTCACCCTTACACCTACTGAGGTGCCATCCATACAAATTTAGACAGCTGAGGCACCACCTGAAGAAGTAGTGAGGCACCACCTCTTTAACTAACAGAGGCATCGCCTCTGTGCCTCAGAGGCACGGCCTCTTGGGCCTTAAAGGGGCTGAGGTGCTGCATCTATGCACAGAGGCATTGCCCCATCATTTTCAAATCACAGAGGTGCCGCCTTTTTGCACAGAGCCATTGCCCCTTCACCATGTGCAACATTTAAAATTGAATTTAAACCAAACCGAAAAAATTTCAATTTCAATCGTACAATCATAATATCAACCAAATTTTCATTTCAATAAAATAAAAATATAGAGTTTTGAAGAGGAAAGTCCACTCACAAACATCGTTGATTCCTTCCTCTCCTTACTGTTTTCCTTCTCGCTTTGTAGCTTCCAGACGAACTCGTGATCTTCCATTGATTTCCCTTTCTTCTCTCTTTTTCTTTCTTTCAATTCTTTGGTACCAAAAGGTACCAGACTTCCCTTCATTTGTTTGCAGAGCAGAGGTGGGTTAGTCACCTCTCCCCCTCCTCTACAAACAACACGTCCCTATTTTTTAAAAACATTCTAACATTGGAGGAAATAGATGGTTAACACTAAACTATGCTTTAGTCCCTGAACGTAATTGTTTTCAATTAAGTCCTTCAATCAAACTTATTTTCTATACAATATAGTCCTATCCAAATATAATATTAAATATTCAGACACGGACCCGACATTACCTATTATAATAGGTTAGTCGGTAATTTTTTTAATGTGGAATCAAAACATTTTTAATTATGTTACTTTTTTTTAACACTTTTCAAATTTTTTTTTAAAAAAAATCCAGTGAAAATTTCATCAAACAGAAACCCTAACAAAAAAAAAATTGAAAGATTTATATCACTTTTTATCTTTCAAATTCAATTACTACTTTCTATCCCTTAGATTCATCTTTCAAATTCAACTATTACTTTCTGTTTTTCATATTCAACCTCAAAAGTTCATGTTAGTTACTAAAAATTTATAAATTTACAATTATTTCAATTCAATCATTTGTTATTATGGCATTTTTCTTGTTCCTCGAGTGATTTAAATAGAATATGAAATGAAATTTTTATCTGTTAATATAATTAAGTCAACATGTGTTTTTATTTGATAGTTTATGGTCAATTCATATCAGTGTGGTTAACATGTATCATTTTGTGATTAACCATATATTATTTTGTTGTCAACCACAATCGATAATTTTAAGAGATTCATTATATGTAATATTTTATGGTGAACCACTAAGTGAAGGTAGTGAATGTTTTTTTTTACGAGATTCATTATATTTAATATTTTGTGGTGAACCACTAAATGAAGGTAGTGAATGTATTTTCTATAGTATCTTTTTACTTGAGAATATATGGTGAACTATGCATATATCATATTTTGGTCAATCTAATATCATGTTTTAAGGTAATTATTATTTTGATACAGATGATGCCTCGGTGGGATAATATTTTTGAAAAGAATAATATTATAAATATAAGTGATTACTTGGATTGGGGTAATGAACTGTATAATGATAAATAAAAGCTTAACTTGGCTTTTTATGTCCTATTTGGATTTTTTTTTGCCATTTTTATTCATAATATGGAAAGAGGAACTGCAGATTGATTAATGAATGTTAATAGCTATGTTTTCTCCGTGAAATTGAAGGTTAACAAATTAAATTCTCATTAAGTAGCAAACTCAATTATTTTGTTTTTCAATTAAACCTGACATCTACAGTAAATTTGAAAATATGTTGATGGGTATGATTTTAATTACCATAAAGCTTCAAACTTTAACCCAAAATCTAAGTAATTGTGATAATAAATATGAATCCAATAAAGAATTTTAAAAGGAAAAACACACCAAAGATAGTTTTAAAAATATAAACTAAAACGAGCACATACCACTACAAGAATCTGTCGATTTAGCGACGGAACATATCTATCACAAAATAGTGACGGACTAGCGACGAAATTTGTTTCCGTCGCTATTTAGCGATAGAATTTGTTTCCGTCACTATATTAGCTACATAATTTTTTTTCGTCGCTAAGATAACGACTAAATCAAAATTCCGTTGCTAAAATAGCGACGGAAATAGTATTCCGTCGCTCTTTAGCGACGAAAATAGTATTCCGTCGCTATTTAGCGACGGAAATAGTATTCCGTCGCTAT